>VZTT01058424.1:48966-85375 GCA_013400855.1 Buphagus erythrorhynchus | reverse complement strand
AAAGCAATCACATTGATAATTTTGGAGAGATGGCCAAATTAGTGTGCATTTCTGTAAGAAGTTGTCGGGCATACTCAGTCACTCAGGAGTGACCTGTAAGGAATCAGTTATGTGCATGTGCAGACCAGGAAGTATTTTGCACTCACCTTTGTATGACTATTTTATTGAAANCCAAAGTCTGTCTACATGCAATTGTGATTTTTGAGACCTGTTTGTTTGGGTGCTAATTAATTTTTATGAGATATTGTATGAATTTTCAGATCTTCTGTTTTTCGAACACCAGTCTTTTTCTTTCTGGACAAAAGACAGTGTTTTACTGCTTCAAACTGCAGGATGAGGTGTTTGTAGAAAAATTACTTAAGCTTCTAAGAGTACTTTGCCAATATGCAGGGCAGCTCTTAAATATTTCCTTACTTCTATGCACCTTCTCTGAATTGTGTAGGTCAGTATATTAGTATTTAATACTGTGTTATTCACCTCAAAACTTTTTAAAAATCCTATTCATGTGCATTGATTTGTAAAGATGGAGTTGAACCTGTACTAGAAATCATAGTTTTCTCTTGTCTTATGTAATTAATTTAGTTTGGAATAACTGATATCGTAATTGCACTACAGAGTATATCCATTTGTCTTCTCTGAAATTCATCCTGACATCTTTCTAGTTACTTAAATCATGCTTTTTCTCTGCCACAAATTGAACCTAAGTATTTGGCCTGGTAAGCAGCACAGATTTGAAATATAAAACTGGTGGTACTCAAAATTCAAAGAGCAAAAAAGTTTGTGAAGCTGAGTGTAAAATTTCAGACTTCAGACAGATATGATTGCAGTTCTAGCACCATCAGTTTATTTCCAAAGGATCACAGGTTTCACAGTGGGAGTTCCTGGTGGTTCTTGGTAGTTACTCTGTCAACACCAGGAAAAAGGTTCAGGTTTGAACTATGAATCGGGATGAATTAATAAAACTGTAAATGGATTTTTTTTTATTAATCCGTTATTTTCTAAAATGCCTTCTAAGAATCTTTAACAAGGCTTTTCTTCATGTTTGGCACATCTTCAGAATGTAGAAAAAGAAACTAAAAAAGCAAAACCAAAACTCCCACAGTACCCCCTTTTCAAAGGGGGTTCTGCTAGGAGTGCTGTACCATGCCAGTGCTGGAGACTTGCATGAAGTAATTCTACCTACAAAGGCTACTGGGGCATCAAAGGTTGTATCTCCAATTAGTGCCATAATGCTCTTCTTTGGCATAATGTTCTTCTCTAGCTACAGCTGAAATAGTACTCTGTGTGTGATGAATTAACAGAGTGCACAGTGAGGATAATATGAACTTCTTCCTGGAAAAGTGTGAGAACAGATGAGAAACAGACACACAGTAACAGTCCTGCATGGAGTGATAATGATGACTGTGATATGGCATTCCAAGGAGCCCTAATGATGGAATGTGAGAAGAAATTATGTCAGAATAAAATCATTAGTACAGATAAACTTTTAACAGGAACGAGTGTAGGGGTGTGAGTACTGATCTAGTTAGTTTTGTTAGAAGAATCAGCAATTCAGATGTTTATGGAAATTGAAAGAATTTGTACTTGCTACTTAAGATAGGTTATATAAATTAGACTGGGCAGTCATCTGAATTTAGTAAATAACTTCAGAGTAAAATGTGATTTGTTGCACAAAAAAGTGCTGTATCTCAACCATTTCTGTGAAGATTTTTGTTATAAACAGTTTGTCTGTTTCATTATTAGTGTCAATACTGAGGAATTATTTCTATGTAAAGTTTCAGTAGAAATCTGAGATTATGTAAAATCATAATGCATGGGTATTATATGTTTGCATATATGGACAATCTGTATTAAACCAGAACTTGATATGACATGAACTTAAAGGAAGCATTTCAAGAGTTCATCCTGCAGAGCTGAAAAGCACTGTTAGTGTTTAAATAAATAGCAAACATTGAAAACAGTGTCCAAATATAGAATACTTAACTGTGTCAGTATTTTTTACTACTTGCAATTCCTGAAATTGTATCTCATATGTTGCACTTCAGATATATTAATTGGTTGGTTTTGCAGGTCTTATGGGAAAAAATACGAAAGAAAAAAAAAAACAAATAAGTACCGAATTTATCTATTGATCAAGCAGTTTTTTTACGTGCTGTTCTTCAGGTTTAGTACTGGTGCCCTTTATATGGAGTCCAGTGCCAGCTGAATTCTGTGTCTGGTGTTCCTTGCATCAGAAATTTGCAGTTATCTGACAATTTGAGATTTACCAAATAACACCACAGACTGTTTCAAGCCCAACTAAATTTTACTGGCTTAACAACTCAATGTGAGCAGATACAAAAATCTCCTGACAAAGCATCATTGACTCCTGAAGAGCCAGTGCTAAACACATAATGTGTATATCTAAAAATGCATTTGTATATCTAAAAATGCATTCTCTTAGTCACTGGAAGGTTCAGAATCCTGCTTGTCTGAAGATATGTAAACCTGCAATATCTCATCCTGGCAAGATCATCTTACGACGTAAATTCCTGGCAGACCCACTATCATATAGTTTGGAGATATTGGCAAACAAAGTAAATTAATTCTTGGAAGAATTAGTAAACATACTGTTTTGTCCTTGAAAGTGATGGAGTAGAATTGGCAGAAGTTGTCAGAAATGTTGGTCTTCTAGGAAGATCATTGATGGACCTGGCTGTGGGCAAAAATGGTTCTTATAGATGTACCATACGTAGATTGCATCTCGAGCTTATTTGTGACATGTTTACATAATTAGAACTGTTTTCCTCCCACAGCTTTCTCTGTTTCCACCAAAGCAAATATGAAAGGAGCTGTACTCTACAAATACTGGCAGTACAGAAAAGCTTCCTGGCTTTTAGGTTAATTATAGATTTGTAAGAAAACACTAGTTTAGAGGAATGAATTCCTGATAGGATAATCATCTGGGATCGAGTCATTGGCATGATAAAGTTTATTGATTGTTAACAATATGAGCATATGGCAGTAAATTTCTGGTTAGACAAACATTCATTTCCTGGCAAGATAAGTATATTGAACTGCATTATGGGCAAAGCAAAATGGAATTATTCTTCACAGGAGAATCCAACAGCAAATAATTTCTGGTAAATCTGTGTGAGAAAATGAGCATTGCTAGTATTGTAGGAAATGACAGAGTGCCTCACAAAGAATTGGCCTATTCTGCTTTTAGCCCATTAAGCAGTAAGGAAATCCTTTTTGTGGACAAAAGCTCCAGATTGGTGACATAATTAATGTTTTCTAAAAAGTGCATATAAAATTACCTTCAGGAGTAATCGGTAAACAGATCCAGCTAAATGTTCAAAGTCTTCATCAAATCAACTCCATTGACTTCATGNGCTGTTTGCTCAGCTGTCCTGTGCTGTTTTCTCTTCCACCAGCCTCTATTTTATTTCTAGTCAGAATTTGCATGTTTAGCCTGCTCTTAGCTTTCTGCTGTTGCCATCTGATTCCCCTTTCTGCCCTCTGATGCATCCTAGCAATAGTGAGGATACAGAGGCAACAGAAGTGTTTCAGTGCTAAAAAGCACTTTTTTTCCCTAGAAGGGAATATACTTGTGAGGTACAGGAATAGGAGGTCTGTTTTGCTATGCATTGAAGTTCAGCAATTTTCAGCTTACTAGGCAGGGAGATTTAAACACATGTAACTCTTAACATCATATGACCAGTCAAAACCAGTTTTACTGATTGTCCTAGACATAAATAAAAGGCATGCTGACAAGCACTGGTAGGAAATTGTCCTGTCAGGAAAATGTCATGGTGGCGTTTTGTCCTCTGTGAAGTAACAAAAGCTTTTTACATAATAACCATGTTCTACTCTGATTCCAGAATTATGTAAATTCATTCAGGACAGCAGATCTGTTTTGTGTCTGTACCAGGGCCATGGAGAGTTGAATTTGGGATGTATGTAGTATGTGCTTTTAGTTACAATTACCTTATTTTTAGATTTTCCCCTTAATCTGTTATGTATAACGCTAGAATAACAAACTAACAAACCACAAGTCTGTGGTCTTGGGAGCTCTCTCAGAGGAAACCAATGCCAGTTGCATGATTTTTTATTGTTTTAATAGCAATTTTAATAGCGATTTGGACTACTTATCTGGGTGAATTTAGGACTCTATGCTCATAAACTTCCACAAAGAGCAGTTAGTGAAGGGGAGGATTTTATTGGGAGCACCACAAGTCTCTTGTTATTAAGAAGCTAGAGCTCCAGTGGTAACTAGGTGGCCAGTGGAACAGGGTGTTACAGTTCACTATGACTCCATCTGCCAGTTACTTATTTGGGAGCCATTTAGTACTCAAGTGATAAAGACTATCAAAATAAAATATATCACATTGGCTATTTATTGACATGTAAACAGCACATGGTGAAATGCATTCTTTATGTTTGTAGCTGAAAGGGAGATCATTAGTTTTGAGAAGGACAGGAAGAAGAATGTCAAAAGAAAAAGAAAATGCTTTTAAGAGAACTACTACTATGAAGCCTTTTAGAAGTATGGTAGTTTGGAACTGTTCAACTAGGTGTAGTTACTTCTCTTGCTCCTTGTGTTTTCTTTATGATGAAATTCATTGGTTAATGAAGGAAGGGATTTTTTTAACCTTTAAGCTGCATCATTTGTTCAGAGCTCTGCCTTGAGCTACTGTGAAAGGTGATATTAGGACAGTGGAATGAAGCATTCCTGGGTACTATAAGAAGAAGTTACAAACAGGCTGGTTACAAATGAAACCAGTTATTTTTGCAAGCACTTTCCTTGAAATTCTGATTTAAGGAAGAATTTTTTTTTTTTTTTTTAAATAGAAGACTTCTGGTAGCATGCTATTACTAGACAGGGTTAGTATAAAAACAGTTGAGATAATTTGTATTCTTAGNTTTTTGGTTTTTTTTTTTTTTTTTTTTTTTTTTTTTTTTTTTTTACAAATGCCAGATGCTTAGATTTTTAATGTTGGGCAGGGGTTTGCTAATTTTAGAAAATCTTCTGAGAACTTAAGCGTGTTATGTACCTGTGTGCTTTAGAGCAGAGACTTGAAGCATAATGAAGTGATGTCTGTGTAAGGGCACACAGTTTATCCCTTGTACTGTCTCCTGAAAGGGACTCAGCTCTGCAGAGGGTGATTTAAAGGTCCTTCAGATTTCTGGGCTGTGGACTAGCGGAAGGAAGTGATAGCTAATAAGGTCCATCTCCTGTTGCTGTGTGTTACACCATCTGCTCTGAGTGTTTATGAGCTTCATGTTGTCCAAAAAAAAAATTGCATACTAGGCAAAGTAAAAGACTCCACACTCCTAAAGCTTTAGTGCATGGTCTCCTCCTGTATTCCCTTCTTGCACAAATAGGGATTCCTGGTGTGCTGTGCTTTGTTTGGCTGGCTGGGTTCTAATCACGGTGATGTTACTGTCTCCCAGAGAAAAACAGTGCCATGAGCAGTTCCCTGTGGCTTCCTGGACTGCAGCCTTCTGCTCTGTGGGGAGTATCTGAAAACTCGTAAGGAAAGGAAAAGCAGCACTTAGGTTCAGACTCCCTCCAGATACTCTTTCTTGATTTGCCAAGTAATTGGAAATTTCTCTCCCTGGAATAACTGGGGTGAGAAAACTGTATGTTTGTGCCTTCATTTGAAATCTCATGGGGGGAATACTTTTCCTTCCCTTCATCAAATCAAAATACATGAGTGAACTGAATGTGCAGACACTTTTTTTCCCCACGAGGCTGAAGTGGGTCCTCCCCTCCTAGATCACAAACATGTTCCAAAAGTTTGTAACCTACTGTCACCATTCCTGTAATGCTGCTTCCAGTCCTGTCTCAGCTGCCATCATCTCAGTGAAAAAAAATGCCTCATATGATCAAAAATAATTTCATTCTCATAAGTAATTCTTCTGATATAAAAAGTGAATATCTGAGAGACGGGGGAAAAGTGAGGAAAAAAGCTACAGAGAGAGGAAATAAACTAGTGAAGAATCACAGTGCATTTCCAATCCCCTGCTAACAAATCTCATCTAAAGAATAAAAAAAGCATTCTCCAAATGTTATACAAGCTTAATAATCCATTTGTCAGTGCACAGATAGAAACTGTCTAACTTTCCATTCTCTTCTTTGAATCACCAGTTTTCCATGGTGTCAAATGCCAGAAATCATAAAAGTAAAAATCAGAAGGGCAGAGTAATGCATCCAGTGTAACAGGAACTCAAGGTATTTGTGGAGGACTCATCCATGGAAGTGTTCAAGGCCAGGTTGGATGGGGTCCTGAGCCACCTGATGTAGTAAGTGCTGTCCCAGCTTGTGGCAGGGAGATTGGATCTGTACGATCTTCAAGGTTCCTTCCAGCCCAAACCATTCTATGATTCTATGAGATATGGCAACCTTTACAGTAACCTGTGCCAAATACTGATGGAATATCTACAGGAGAGGCCTAAACTTTTGAGTTAATGTTTTGGAATTCTGTTTGTCAAAACCTGGAATTGTATCTGTTAAATATTCTTGTTATATTAATAGAGCCTCTTCCTGTAACATTTAAGAGTGTCCAAGATGATGTCAGAAGTAAAACCGAGATAGGAACAAGCATCAAGGCAGAGTGAGGAAGTGAGTGTCAGAGCAGGGGAACCAGCTCATGGCTCTGCTCCTGCCCCACAGTCTGGTTTAATGTACATTCTCTTGCTGTGTCTTCCATGTCACTCTCTTCGAAATAAAGAAGAGCTGTCATTTTCTGGAACTATAAATCTGGTTTGCTTATCTTCATTTGTAGAGCAGATGCTGAAACAAAAATACATTTCTTCCCAGGGTTTCTCATTTACGTATCTGTCAGGTTTTGTATGTCTCAAAATAACTGTCAAGAAGCAGCTCAGTGAGTCGATGACATTACCGCATATCTGGATAAACAGTTGGGTGGATGTACCCTAACCAATATAGAGCTAGAATTATTTTTTCTTTTGAGAAAGAGGCTCAAATTCTTCTGAACTTAGGCCTTTATGTGAAATAAACTGTGAATGTGATTTAAAATCTAAGGTTCCCTTTCCAAAGTTTCAGTTTTATTGGAAGCTGTTTAAAATCAGTTTCCTGCTGTCACTCTTTAGGAAAGCTTTGCAACTGGATGAAGTATCTTTAGCTCAGACGGCTAAAACAGCATGGAAGGAATAATGTAATGTTTAACACCAGCAGAACAATTCTTTCACTGCCCTCACCCCCCCAAGCACCAGTTACATAACAAAACACGTGAATACTGAGTAACATTGATATAGTCACTTCCAGCTGTAACCCCAGGAAAAAGTCTGAGGACCTAGGAAAGTCACATACCAAAATATAAAGAGTTGCTGTGAAAGTCACCAAGAGATTATTAGGAAGCCAGCAAATTCAAATTATAATATTAGCACTGTGACTAATCAGAGGTAAATGGTAAGTTGTGTAAAAAAACTATGCTTTATTCAGTATTTATGTCCTGGGATTGATGACCTTTACAGAAGTTGCATGTGTAAGAAAGAACATTAGCAACTCGACTGTCAGAATATTGTACTCAGAAATTGGCTATTATAGAAATACTTGTCTTTCTCTCTCAAAACTGAAGACAGTAGTATCTGACAAGGTGGATTCAGTGTTGCCACAGACTTTGTTGATGTGAGGTGCTTTGTACCATGCTTGATTTTTGAAGTGCCAAAGAAAGCCCAATCCTGTGAGCCTGGAGTGCTCCCTTTGCTTTACAGACAAGGGAGGGCTGTAGAGGAAGCTGTTATTAGCTCGAGATCAGCATCAGGTTGTGCTGCCCATGGCCTCTGGATGTGAGACAAGTCTGTCTTTGAGACCGAAGTGCCAAAAACACCCTTCCTGCATACCTGGGAAGGGAGAGGAATCTGGACCTCCTGCTGTTGGCACTTTTTGAACAAAGAAGTACAGTGTGAACTGAGCTGATCTTTCCTTGCAAAGGAGCTAAATAACAAAATTAGTTATTCTATTCAGGTAGAGACAGAATTTTTTTTTTAATTTCTCCTCAGTATTTTCCTTCCATTATTTCTGTTGGAGTTTTCATATTTGTTGCTACTAGTATTTGTTTGTACTACTGTTATTACTAGGCATGTTTGTATTACTGACAATAGTACAAGTTGTATCTGCATGACTTTAAGGAGCAATCTTGTACCTTACACTGTTTAGTCCAGAAAAATAGCCAGAAAATGTTTTGTGAGATTTTTTTGTGTATATGGAGATACAGAACATTAAAGGAAAGGCAGAAATCAGAAGTGTATGTGCACATGCTTGTGAACTTTGAACAAATTTGGGGTTGTTCTTTATAACTGGAGTCAATTACTAATAGTTTAAATAGATAAGTATTAGAAATTTTGACTAATAGTTGCCCCCAGAGCTATTCACCTCTGCTGCTTGCAAAATGTATTAGTAATTTCCTCTTGCTGATGTTCATTTTCTCATTTTGTACTTGGGGACGGATTATGAAATTCATTTGTCTTTTACCCTCTCTGAAAGAAAATACAGAATTCTTGAAGAGAAGGGCTTGGTATGAAAAAATCCTTGCATTTCAATTGAGAAAGGAAAAAAGGAAAGTAACTGCCTGTTCTTACTGGGTAAATCTTCATTTATGTGAGCATATCTCGGATGACCATCGTGTCTGTTACCTAGTGTAAGAATAGTGATGAAAACAGTTTCCACCTGCATAAACAGCATTCCTCCTCCCATTGTGACTGCAACCACATAAAGAATATCTTGGTTGCTTTAAATATATTTCATTTCTCCTCCTGTGTATCCAGATTTTCTGAGCCAGTTCTATATTCAGTAATACTTAGTGAGTTCTAGTGAAAAAATAAATAAACAAAGAAGTAATAAATTGACTGGAGTATCTGTTTGCATGATGTCATTGAGCACAGCATAGTTTAAGGTCAGAACACCCTGTACTCGTGTCTGTGATGAAGGACACAGTGTGCCTTTCACCTGCCTAGTTAGCACAGGCACAACTTTCAGCTTTACGCTATTTCTGCAGGTAAAGCTAAAACTGAACATAGTAACTTAAACATCCTTATTCAAGAATGCCTTATGCCAAGGTGGTGTTCTGATATGCTGATGATGATTTGCATTTCTTCCCCAACATTTAAACTTAACTTGAGGAATTTTCACCGCTACTGTGGGGTTTTTAATTATATTATTAAAAAATTAATTTCCTTATTATTCAATTCCCTAAAATATTAATCCATTAATTTTTACAGATTTGTGGTTTTAGTCCTAGAAGAGGCTATCTGACACACAGTTTTGTATTTTGCTGTGGTCTTTGGATTAAGACTTTCTTTTCTGTAGAATTTTGCTGTGAAGATACAGGAGAAAATTAATTTAATGTCTGTTTATGGATAAAAATATGAAAAAGCATGGTGCTTGTTTTTAATACTAGTTCTATATGAAAATAGTCCTTTGCCTTCACTAGTCATACTACTGTAAATCACAAAATAGTATTTCTTCTTTAACAACAAAGGAGTATGCGGCAGCATGGCAGGAGCTGCTGGGGCCGCTGCCTTCCTGAGTGCGTTGTCCCCATGGGAAAGGGACAGCTCTGCACACCAGACGCTCTTGCGCCGCCATGGTCTTGAAGGCTGACAGATGAATAGGAGAGGGGTTCTTTGTGTGGTATTCCTGTGGAGTTTATTGATCTCATGCAGAAAGGAACCAGGGACAAAGAGCCCAGAACAAAGGAGGGTCCAGGATTATATATGGGATAGAAGAAGGCAGAGCATCAGAACTGAGGGCCAATGGGCTGAGGGAATGGGGTGGTGCAGAGGCGGGACTAAGGGGTAACAACCAATGGGGATTGAGGGGCGGGGTGACTAGAAACGGGGACCAATAGGAAACCCAGGAATGGGAAACATTCTGGAACTGGGGTGTGGAAAAAGGATGACATAACTGGGTACATTAACATACAACTACACAGAATTGTGGGAGAGCATTCCTCCAAGTCTTTAAAGGGGTGCTTCCGCCCAAGGCCTCTGAACCACAGCATCCCCTACCAACTCTTGGGATGCAACAGGAGTACATTACAAATTATGTATTGTGTGTGTGTCAATACATAACCTTGAGTAGTGTTTTGTCAGAAGTGTGTAATTAGTGGCTTTAAGCTGATACTGTAGCAGCAATTACTTAAAAGTTTGCAGTTAATTGTTGAATTGTTGGCTATTGATCTGTAGAGTGTTGGCGTTCAGGGATGGATGCTAATAGTTTACTTTTATTGTATGCTTAGGAAACTAATCTGCTTTCAGACAATTAAAAGTCTTACTGAATCATTTGTGAATCTTTATGCCCTAGCTGCTGGATCAGACTATTGAAGATTTCATTGTTTTTAAAGTATCTCTTGGCTCCTCCCCACACTTTTACTACTTCATTGGTAGCATTTGAGGATTTTAGGCACACGTTTTCTTTCGGGTTTTTCGGGGGTTTGGGTTGGCTGGTTGATTGATTTGTTTTCCCCCAGTCTGATAATACCTATTGAAAAAAGAAGGAAAACATCAAAAATTAAAAGTGTCCTGCTTCAGTCCCTCTGTGACGGCTGTTGTGCTTTTGGGGTTGTTGCCAAATGTTCAGCTGGCTGGAGCTTTGTGCCACTCACAAAGAAGTTGACAGAGACTGACTGTACCTTTAGAAATGGTTGCCTCTGAAAAATTTGATTACTCTAAAGAAGGAAGGTGTTCTCTGACAGAGATTTTGGAGTTACGGAGAAAAGGAAGGGCTGGCGTTGGGTACCTCAATGCTATTTACTGCTTGCAGAAATAATAGCAGTAATGTATTTCTTGGCACAGGGGTGAGCATACGTTTGGGAATAAAAAAGCTATTTAGCTTATTTTCAGCTTGTATTTACAAACTATAACAGGGGGTAGCTCTGCCTGCTGCAGTCTGTGTCTCCAGTTCATGAATTCCTGGCACCCATCTGTGTGTCATACAGTTGCACTAGACCTCGGTACAAAGTGAGCTGTGTCAGCTTTGGCCAACTTCTGCCTAACATTATCCCAACTCTCCAGTGAAGTATTATTCAGCCTTGAATTCACCCATGTGATGAATATTCATTTCACAGGTAATTATTGTCATCCCCGAACAGCTCCACTCACAGAGACCAAACTTCTCACGCAACCCATCATTGCTGTCACTGTTTTGGCAGCACGGAGCTTATGATTCCTCATGCTTTAATAATGCTCCATCATCTGTGCTATCAGATTTGGGTCAAATGACCATCATAAGGGCTAGAAAACTCTTCATTTATGCAATGCTTTAGGAAGATAAAGAGAAGCAACTACCACTCATCTTTGCATGTGCTCCCCTAAATCCCTCACCTGAGCTAACAGCATGGTGGCCACAAACAAGGCGCTTGTTTGCTGTAACTTCATTCAGATACCCAATATGATTAATTGAGTGTTCACACATTATATTTCAAGATTTTTAAGTTCTTCTCCAAGATTGTAGGTACTAAAAGAAATCTTAGTCTTTGAATTGGGTGTAGTAATGGCTTTATCTCAACTGTCAATTGAGTGGAATAATGTTGCTAGCAAGTACCTATATTTCAGTTTAATTTTATGATCTTTTTGGAAGAATTATATGCATTAATGTAAAATATATTTTAATGGCTAATAAGTCCTACTAAAGGATTAAAAATATACATAAATACTGTTTTCTTTCTATTCTCTAAGTATTATTACTATAGTTATTGTTATTATTAAAATTAATAAAAGTGCTAAATAGCTACAATTACAGTGGTCAGTAAGTGTCTGAACTTATTAGAGTTCAGCAGCAGATTGCAAATGAGGTGTTTACAAACTTGATGTTTTTGACAACATTCAGCACAATTTTATAATGTTTGTATCATTATTTTTTTAAATTAGCCTCAAAACATGTTCAACAAATCTGTCCATTATAATTTCAGCAAGCTAGTCTAAGCAAGAAGACAACTGTATTAAACAGGAAAATACTGACTTGTGACATTTTCTGGCCAGCGTCTCTTCAGTTATTCAGTAGCAGAACATCTGACAGGCTGCTTCTCACTCAGTGTTTAGTTGTCTGTCCCAGCATCTGTCCACTGATTCCTCATTTTGAATTGAAGAAAAGCAGGGAAATGTGGGGACAGCTGAGGGGTGTACATACTCTTCTGAATGTGCATGTTGTTGACAAGATAGTTCAAATAAACATGTTTTATTAACTTGGCAAAAAGTTCTTTGTCCTATGTTTACTTTCTCTTTTGCTATGTGGCAGGTCACTGTTCATCCTGCTTGGGTTTGAATTATCCTCATGTTCAGACCCCCTGAGTTCAAGCCCATCCTTCCCCGCTTCTCCCTCCACTGAGAGTGCCAGCACTGAAAAATGTCTCCTCCTAATTCAGTGCTCAGCTCATGTGCTCTCTGGAATAGGACTCAAGCTGGCTTCTCAGAGCTCTATCTGATTAGAGTCAAGACAGCGAGGATCTTGCTGTGTTTTTAAAGATCAGTGGTTTAAGCTCCTACAACCAAATGTTTTGGGAGTTTTTCACTTATAACCACTTCTGGATGTGCTGTTTGCGTCCTTTGCCAGTTGTCCTGATCAGCTGTGCTGTTTATTTCCCATTTGCTCTGTCACTGCTGTGTCTAATATTGGACACAGCACGAGATGGTGCAACTCAGGAAAGGGTGAAGCAGCTGGTAGGGAAATGAGACAATACTAAATGGAGAAAATGTGAAAAAGCAAAATCCACATGTGACTTGTACATTCTATGGGGAACTGGTTTTTGTGAAGACTCTGCAGTCAGCAGATTTGCATGAAACAAATTTAACAGGGAAAAACAATGGGAAAGGATTTTAAGGTCTGGTTAACACATAAAGCTGTCTATTAGAAGATACCTTTTTACAAAGGTTCCTTTTTTCTTGATCTGAAAAAAATATCCTTGCATAACTGGATATTAGCCTGAGGTTTTTTCTGATACGTTTTTTCCTGGTAAAATAGTTAAACTGAGGGAAAAATAGAACTTAATTCTGTAGATAGTCACTAAGTATCTCTAAAATGCAGTGTTTATTACAAAGAGAATATGCTATATGTGTTAAAATTGTGAAGTTTATAGTTACATGTTTTAAGTCTTCTAGTTTTGGGGTTTTTTCCCCCCTCCTTAATATAATGAGTGCATGTGTGAGCTGGGCTTTTCAGTAGAGGAAGCAGTTGCTGCTGCAGTCCTTCCAGAACAGCCAACAGTAGAGCCAAACTGTGTTTTTACAGAATAAAACCAAAAGAATTGAGACACTGAATGCTCCTATAGCATTCCTGTTCTTAGATCTCCAGTATGATTTAGAATTGCTCAGGTGAGGGTGGGGCCATCTTCCTCTCAAAACATCTGTCCCCTTGGCACACATTAAAGTGCATGAAGGTTCTCTAAACAAAATGTATATATTGTGGTTTTTCCAGATTATCTGTGGCCTTAGTGTTTGAATTCTACACAGATTCTTTTAGCAGTACATATAAATGTTGTTGTACATGGTGTAATACACAATTGCTCTTGCTTTTGTTTGAATCTGGAGTCTGTTTTCAGTGCTTCTCTCTTATGTGTCCCTTTTCTGATCATGGCTTAATTACATTTAAGTGCCTTCTGTGTTACTGTCTCCACTGCCTCAATTAGTTCACTTCCAACTGTGTGAATATTTTAATACTGAGGCACAAAGTATTTCTGGCAATACAGAGTGTGAGCTCTGCTTATCAGCCTATGGCAAGCTTTCCTTCAGGGCATGGCAGAGTTTACAGAGGCACTGTAGGTTAATATGTTAGTGCCATTTGGATTTGATTTATTTTCTTTGGGTTTGTCTCAGCTGCAGTACAGGCTCTTAATTTTGACTCTTCCTGAACATCGTTGATTGAGCACCTTTGCAGAACCAAGAATTATGGGGAGCTCACAGGCTCATGGCTGTAGAGCCCAAGGTATGTCAGCTATGAAGACACTCACCAGTGTTCTGCTTCTGTTCCACAAATAAAATGTCTGAAAGGCAAATACTGGAAAACTTTAGAAACCGTTTTTATGGGCAGTTGTGGCAGTTTTAGTTTGAAACTGGGCAGAAACATTAATTTTTGTGCAGTTGTTTTGGTTTGCTAATTTGAGATTTTTTTGGCTAATGCACTAATTTATGTGATGGGTTTAGCGCTGGCTAAACACCAGTGCACTTATTACAATACACTTGCTTATTTTCTGTTGCGAGATAGGATTATGAGAAGAGCAAAGCAGGCTTAAACTTCAAAGGGTATAAAGAAAAACTTTACTAACAGAACTAAAAAAATAGTAAGAATCAGAATAAAACCTTCAGAACACTTCTCCTCTCCTCTCCTCCTCTTACATTCTCTTTTCTTTTTTTACTGACAACATATAGAAACAATTTAGTCAGTTTGTCACCTCTAAAATAGTCTTTTTTCAGTTCATTTAAGGAGAGGAGTCTTTCTTGTCATGTTATGGAGACTTTTTTACAAGAAAACAGGTTTTTTTGTGCCTTTTAATTTTCACGAATAGCAGCCACTCGGGAATTTGCAATTGTGAAGTCCCTCCTATTTTTTGCAGCCTTTTTGCAGTTGTGTTTATGGGCTATGTTAACTTATGGGGTACTATTTTAAGGATGAGTTGTTCAAAAACAAAGGTTTTCTTTATCTATTTTTGAGATTATCTCTGGGAACAGAGATTTTTTTTCTTTTTTGAGGGTCTTTATCATTCCTCTCTTTTTGTTTTAAACTTCTTATGGGATTACAGCTGTTTTAATATTGGCTTGTTCAGCATGGATGCCTTTGGTCATGTTTATAGTTTGAACGCTCTCTTTATGCTTTTTTAATGATTTATAGGGATATTTAGTGTATTATAGTCTATTACTATGGCTTATAAGAGAATTTTAGCCGAAAACTAAGGCATCTCTTTATTCTCCTCTTATTTGGGACTTGACTTTTTCTTTACTGACTTTAGTGTCTTTATGTTTTTTCTTTATGTGTCTTCGCTCTGTCCTTTTCTTTTACTTGAGAGAGGATTGAAGGTTTCCAAGTCTTATTTGTGCACTAAAAGGGTTAATATTTTGCCTGAGGCCTGCAGGTAGTTATGTGATTTTTGCTGGGCGGTGGTCGGAGCTGTTTAAGGTGGAGAAACCGTAACAATTTTTTGATGGCCGTGCTGGGGGGGATCTCAGCAGCCAGGCCAGAGCACAGCGGCGGCACCCGCGGGTCCACGGCTGCCCCTCCGTGCCCGGCAGCGCTGGGGCTTGGCCCGGCCCCGCCGGGCTGCGGCGGAGGGAGCCTGGCCTGGTTCATGGCTGCTTCTGGGGCTGGCTGCGCCCTGGCTGGGCCCGGACCGGCGGACAGGTAGGGTTTAATGTTGGCGGATGTGAGCAGCCGCGGCCCGGCCCAGCCTTGGCTGGGGCCCTGCGGCCTCCCCTGTCCCGCCCGGCCACGGGGCTGCGAGGGGGAAGAGTTTGTCTCTCCAAAGGCCGGAAAGTAAGAGGGTTTTTTCCCGGGCTTTTTCGTTTTTAATGTGTGTTCATAGAGGCGTGTTCAGCTTTTTTAGTGGTGTAACAGGTTGTCAGTTCTCAAAACTAATCACTGATTGGTTTTTGTCAGACATTGAGGAAATTCTTAGCAGCTCTTCTCAGAAAAATCATTTTCGTGGGTAGCTTCTTCCCTCGCCACCACATGTCAGATGTGCAAAACCAGCATAGCAGTGCAACGCTGGTAGGTAATTCTTCCCGTGGCTTTCAATCTGTTAAGATACAAATTATTTCATTTTCTGATTTCCTTTTTCAGGATTTATCTATCAAAGTTAGTAACAATTTCGAGCTTTCTCATGTTAGGTAGTCAGCCTCCCAGCCATCTTTCTATGCATTAGCAATACATAAGTATCCATTTATTTGATGATGGAGGGGATTTGGGTTTAGTTGTGGAGAGTCAACACTACCTGTGATTTGCATTAGAATGAGCAGGTGCCTGCCTGCTAATTGTCAACAGCGAGAAATCACATTTCAGTATCAATCAGTGACTTGTCATTTCCCAGGTATCAGTTATATGGCTGTGTCTCTGTGAAAGATTAAAACACTATGTCGTTAAATCTCAGGCCGGAGATTTCAAAGTCAGAGAGTAGAATAGCTGCTAAAATGAGTGCCCCAGGTCTAAAGGAGCGATTTAGTATTTTAAAGCAATTACAGCTCTCATTAAGAAAGGGCAGGGAAGCTAAAGAGGTCTAAAGCCATAAAAATTGTAGCCAACTGCTCCTAATGACACTGGAGTCATTTCATCGTGTTGTTCCCAAAGGTTGGCTAAGTTTCGATGCCAGATCATGGGATGTCAGACTTTGTTTAAACTTCATGACAATGTACAGAGGTCTTTTGATTTGGTCAGCTTTGGAATTTCCTCATAATTAATTCCCTTTGGTGCAGCACTGGAATGATGGTGGCACTTCCCTCTTGTTGCAACCTCTATATCAAATCTTGAGATGGAAAATCTTGTAGATACCATATTGTATGCTTGGGAACTATCATGCTGGCAAAAATGTCTCTGATTTTCATCTTTCCTTGGTAATAATGATTTGCATTTTAGGATAGTATATGTTTTAAGAACTATTTATTTAACTTAATTAATAATGATGTTGTGTGATAGTGATGCAAGATTACCCCAAAATTATTTTCTGGGGATACACAGCTAGAATGGTGCCTCCACTTTCAGCTGAGTTTCTCTGATGCATTTTGGTGGTATAAACCCCAACATTTTTATGTTTTGAAGTTGCAGATATAGAATGTAGTAGTCTTTATGACTTATATAATTGCCTTTAGAAGTACGGTGTAGAAGAACGAATGTCTGGAGATACCAGAAAATCTAATAAAGACCTTGTAAGAAAATTAGTTAAACAGTTGAAAAAAGTTATTGTGATTGTACGTATAAAAATACAGTATGCCATTTTTCATTCAATTGTTCTAATATTAAACTGCAGCAGAGATGACCTTTAAGTTTGAACTGCTGTTACTGAAATTTCTTTGGTAAACCGAACACTAGAGAAAGGAGGGAGCAGAAGTGGTCAGAATTATGTGAAAGCAGTTAAATCTCCCATCTCTCGATCAGATGGAACATTTGATGACAAACCCCTCAAGAGATCTGGGGGGCAGAGGGGCTGTTTGACTGACAAGCTATGTCCCCAGTCGGCTGATCAAATGGAACGGATGTGCCAAGTTGTCTTCTATGTGTTCTCACTAATGTCAGATTGACAGCAGGATGTAATTGGATGTGAATGGAAGTGCTGAGGAGCTTGTGCACATGCTCGTGCTTTCTCTTTCTTCTTCCAAGATTAATCTGAAGGGTGAATTTGTCTGAATGTTACTTAGCAGTTCAATTTAAATTTAAAAATACACTGATTTCATAGTAGATGTTAATTTATTAAGTTCATGCCTCTCAGATGTACATTTTTTGCATAATCTGGAAAAAAAAGAGGAAAAAGAAGTGCACGTATCTACACCCCTAATTGAACATAAGAATTAAACTGTTTAGTTGCCCCAAGTTTTATTAGGGGGCGTCTTGCAGTCTGACTTGAGTTTTTTTCCAGTGGAAAAGGTGATTACACGCCTAAAAGCTGTTAGTACATTTATGGAGAAAATGGAGTATTTTAAGAGTGAAAAATCGATTCATGGATTGGATTTTCAAAATCACAGAAGAAAGCTAGATTTCCATTTCTATTTTTGGGGCATAACCCAGTGTCTTTTGAAAGACTCACCTAAGAGATAGTTTTAAAATGCTTCATAGTCTGGTAGTCTGGCCAGCAGTCATTACTCTGTAGGATTCTGATTCCTTTCACAAAGAGCCTTGGGCACGCTGATCTAATTTGGTCCTTCTTTGAGCTGGGGATGTGCTGTTGACTGCCAAAACTGGTTCCAATTTCAGTTATTTAAAGAGAAAAAATTATAAAATTAGGTGTGGTATTCTGTGGGTGTTAGGCATCCCATCAAGAATTCAGTGGATGTAAATTCCAAATTTGGGCTTCATTGGACAGTCTTTTTAGCTGGATGCTTTGGATGGGTATCAGATGTCTTTTCAGGATGGACAGCATTTGTGGGGTTGATCCCCAAGACCTGAAGAGTGAAGAGGTTAGCTGTCAGAATGTGTGTCTGCTTGCTGTGCCAGCAGGCCAGGCAACTCTGGGAACTTGCAGACTGGGATTTGTCAAGCTTGGACATGGACATGGAGGGCAAGAGCCTCCTGCTGGGCACATCTTGTACCTCAGGGCAGGGTGCTGGTCCTGTTTTCCTTGCTTCTGGGGTGGTGGCACAGTGACAGCAGCTACTGTTCCTTGTGCTCTTGTGCACAGATGCTGTTCTCTGGTTCCATTCTCACTACACAAGGTGTTGCTGGTGGCTCGCACCCCTTCCTTTAAGGGATTTTGCCTCTACGTGCTTAGACTTCTTGCCTAATTTTTTCCTAACTTTCAGCATTTTTAACCTTAGTTGGAATGTGAAGAAATGGGACTTGGTCAGTGCAGTCTTGCTGAAGCCTTTCACTCACTTGCACTGAAATGACTCATTCACAGATCACTCACTGAAACTGGCACAAGGGGATCAAAACCACCTTCCTCTACTCCAGCCTGGCTCCGTTTGCTGTCTGCCTTCCATTCATGTCACTTCAAAGGAAGATGGTTACTAGTGCCCTTGATACTCTATTAAGCTACTCTAAAATTATAGTAGTAGCTTTGTAGTTTCTGGTGATAGTTAAGGTGAGGAGCTGACTTACTCTGATGATTCTTTCTGAGCATTGTCTGTGATCTGAGTGTCTCAGGTCTGCTGGATGTCCCAGCAGTAAAGGATCAGATTTGTGGTTAATTGGTGTTGATAGCAGCTCTCTAAGTCTTTGCACCATCACAAAGTTATGCACTTGCCAGATGCTTACTCTGGGACAGTCACAATGACTTAAAGCCTAAGAGCTACCCTGGCCCACTGGCTGCATAGAATTAACTTCTGAATTTACAGCCCTGAAAATTAAATCAGAGTTCAGACTTCTGGATTTTTGCATGTGTAACCTTCTAAAACTAAGACAGGTAAATTTATAAAGATACCTGCTTTACATATCTTTTATTTCAAAAATATTTTGGTGCTCATGTATCTAAAATTACTGGGTCGACTGTAGTTTTAAAAACAAAGAAATTTCAACGTTTTAAGAAACAAATAGTGTCTTTTAAATGTATTTTATAAACCAGAATCAAAACCATTGATAGAAATTATTTTCATATCTTTGTCTCATTTTTTTAGGAAGCGGTAACTGTCACGCTTAATGTCACGGACATCTAAGACTGAGGTTTGAATGAAAGGGGTTTTAGTTTAAATTTAATTGCTTTCAGAAATTACTACCAGAAAAGCATGGCAGAGTTGAATTCAAGTTTGTAGGGGTAGAGCTACAATCTGAGGGTAATTTCACTTTGAGGAATGTTGGTAGCCTGTTTGCACTCTAACAATTTTGTCAGCCTTTCTTCTCTGAAGTGCCATACAGACTTGGAAACGAGATAGAATCACAACATCAACTTTGCCTGTTGAGAACTGTGAATGCACTGGACTAGAGGCAGCAGTATAGTACCCCACTGCTTCACACCCCTTGGTTAATCTTGAGGAAGACTATTTGTTGATACGAAACTCTTTCAAAGAGAAAAGTTAGTTAATCTACTTGAGATTCTTTGATTCTTAGCTCTAGTGGCCTTCATTAAAGTCTTAGTTAGGGCTAGGTTTAATTTTGAAAACTTAATCACAAGAAGAAAGGATTCATTAATCTATTGCTTCTCTCAAACACAAATGCAAATACCAAAACTTGTAATAGAAAAATTGTTTTAGAGTCAAGGAACGTTTAAAATACTTGAAAGAAAATTGGAATGCTTTTCTCTTATGATAGAGTTTTAGGAAACAGAAAATATTTTTCTCTTGAAAATTCTTAAATTCTTGATGTGTTTTTGCATATGGAGAATGAAACTGTAAGTGAATCTATTGAAAGACAAGCTTTTCCAAACTATTTCAACTGTAATACTAGAAGAATTAAATTTATCCTCACAAATGATATTGAGGTTCTTTCTCATCTGTGATAATTATATTTTTTACCCTCTTGTCTTTAGTAGGGTAGAGTTAGTGTGGTCAATATTTGAGAGTAAGTTGGTTTCCTTTATCTGAAATTTAGGTTAAATGCTAATTCCTGGTATTTCCCATGGTTTTATAACTCTAAAATTCATTAAAGGAGAGATATTTATGACTACCTGCTGTAGAAATTTCTCTTTAACATAGTCCTGTGAATGGAAGTATTTTGCCTCATAAAGCCACACTTTGGTGTAGGAAAGGCTGTAGCCAGCAATAATTCAGATATATTTGAACTTCAAGGATTAAATTTCTAACCAATATTGTACGGAGAGTGTTTCTTCCTAAATTAAAATGAGACCTGCTGCATCCACACTGTAGCTCCAAAGATACCTCCTCTGGCATCTTGTTATTGAGAAACTCTTGAAAAACAAAATCTCTAGCATTAAAAATTTTGAGTGATCTCCAAAACAGTGTTCTGCTTCTGGGGACACAGAAAGTTCATCTATGTCCCCATAGGATGAGGATGATTTATGTGCAAAAATTCCTTATTTATATTGATTTCAATAGTAATAAAAATAAAAATTAGTATCTGAGGACTCCAGGAGAATATTTTAAAAGAGGTTCAGTCTACTTCTGTGCTCTTTCTTTAAGCTTGAAGAATTAGTCTGAAGAAGAGCCTAGAAAGATATTTGCCATGAGGCATGGCTTGGAACCTTATCCTCTGGTACCTCTAGGGAAGGACCTGAAGAATAAAGACTTTTTCTTCCTTATAAATTTCACAAGCCAAAGAGTTTCCTGAAAGTGCAGCCTCCTTTCCTAATCCCTTAGCTGCCTAACCTGCAAATTTCACTCTTTAGTGTTGTAACAGGCTTGATTCCTCTTTTATTCCTCCTTTAATTGTTATTACTGATATTTTTGTACTTTCTATCATCTCTGCTGGTAACTGGAGGTTAATGTAAGAAAGTAACCTACATAAATAAGAGAATGCAAGGAAAAGCTGAAAGGCAGCAAAATAAAATGTACAATACAATGCATTTGCTATAGAAGTATAAAATTTCAAATGGTATGTTTTGTTGTTACTTACGTGTAATATATATATCAGTTTTTATTTATTAAAATATATGAAGTTGAGAAACTGTTCCAGGCTGTGGCAATAATGCAATTGGTGATAAACACAAGATTTCTAAAACAAATTAATAGTCAGTGTAATGCATTTTTGCAAATCAATTGATTTTTTGGCTTCTTCCTCAATGATTTTTGTACAGATGGTTACTGGAGCTTAATTTCTTTGAATTACATTGTCTATGAAAGACATGGTATGCTCTCAACATGGAAACAAGTAAGATCTTTGACTAAATGAAAAGCATATACAGAAAAGCATTCAAAAATGTATGTAGCAGGTTGTGTTTCACGAATGCCTGTATGAAGTAGCTTAAGATCTCTGCACATTTAATTCTCAAGTCCAGCAACCAGCCAGTCAACCACAGTCCTCAGGTGAAAAATGAGAAATTTTAAGGGCCATTGAACACATGAAATGCCCTCAAAATTTCTCATTTAGGAGAATGCATATCTATAGCTTCCAAAAATGAAGGCGAACTTTGCTTTCCCCACTTGATTTACATTTCTTCCTCCCTGCTTCCCTCCCTCCCTCCCAATGTCACTGAATCTCTTATACCATGAGTAGCTAGTCTGCCTTTCTGCTTGTTTTGCAACACATATAATACACTGCAGATTAAAACACTGGAGTAAGTTCAGTGTGAAAAAATACACACCGAGTGAGTTGTGGTGTAACACTAAAATCCCAACCCATAAACAAAAGTACATGTTTGGGATATTTTTTCCCTCACATTCTCAATATACTCCCTCAGACACAAGCGTAAACATGACACTTTTCAGCTTAATGTGTATTATTTGCCTTTCTGGAGTTCCTTCCTTGTTCTCCTCCCTAGACTGGTATTTCCAGTGTTCTCAGAAACCCTCCAGTCTTGTCTCGGTTTGAAAGACAGGTATCTGTTAAAAGGGACAATAGCCTCTTTTTTTAAAAGGAGAGTATAAACCCCCCCCCTTTTTCCCTTCTTCCCTTTACTATGATTTTCGGAATTAAAGAGCTCTCAGGCAGAGATATGGGGGTAGGAATAACAGTCCTTTACTGATATATATATATATAAAGAGAGAAACAGAAACACAACAATAACGGCAAGATCAACAGCAACAGAGCAGGAAGCCCCGTAAACAGTAAACAGTTCTGGTTGTGGACCCCTTCCTTTGTGGTGTGGTTACCCCTCTGATGTTCCAGCGAGCACGGAAGAGAGGCGGTGGACTCCACGTGGCTGGAGGGGCGCTGCGGGGAATGGCGTCTGTGTCCCAAAGGGGAAAGGGCAGAGGGAGAAGCCGCTCACAGGTCCCGGCGCAGTCCTGATGCTCCGAAAGGACGTGTTGAAGTTGGCAGGAGATGCGGGAGAGTGTCTGAGCAGGAGGATGCGGGATCCCAGAGTCAGGGAAAGCAGCTCCCAGCCTCAGCGTGGCAGAGCTGAGAGAGAGTCCAACCTCCTCCACGGCCGTCCAGCTCCAAAGCAAGAGGAGCGAGCGGTGCACGAGCGAGCGACCGGCAGAGTACCAGCCCCTCAACCTCAGCTCCTTTTTTTTTCCGGTGTTGCCCCTCTCCTCCCCTCTTTGAGAGAAAACTGTTAACTGAGCTTATGGGTGTAGACCCAAATACTTAGCATAACAATGGGAAAAATTCCACAGAAAGAAAAGGGAAAATTCAACCCCCAACAAGTCTGAAAGAGGACACTAAGCCAAAATAAGTATCATGGATTTAAAATTCCAAGATTGATATTTTCTCCTTGTCTTTGAGCTAGTTAGTCTCTTTTGTAATTTTATATTTGCAGAAAGAGCAATTTGTATCTTTTCATCCAGAGAATTGATTTTATGTGTGTTTAAGCAGGGAGCATCTTCAGTGTAAGAACCACCTCTACCAAAAATCAAGAATAAAATTAATTTGTGAATCAGTGATGTTTAAAGACTTTGAAAATCAATAAATTGCAATTGCTTAATTATATGATGGGGTTCATAAAAGGCACCTTATTGCAAGATGTCAAACTATTTCAGTTTATAAATAAAAAATAAATTACAGTTTTCTGAAAGTAAAGTAAGCTCCTTCTCTAGTTGAACACATAGGTCAATTAAGTAATTTAAATTAATATTATTTATCCTTCTGTTATAAATACAAAATAATAATTTTCCATAAGGGAATAGGAAGACTGGAAAGGAAGGTTTTTCATGCCCATCCCTATCTATACTCTAGTTTTATGTTTCTTCTATCTTCTTTGTTTGGATCGTTTTTTCTGTATTTTAAATGTTTACTTATTGAATAAATATTTATATGGTTAGTTGGTAGAAATTAGCAGAATTCTTGGTAAATGGCAACAGTGAGGAGATTCCAGATGTCCTGCAAGTCCCAAGTTTGCAGAATTACTAGGTTGGAGAGAAGGGCCTCCATGGTCTTTCACTAGGGTAATTTTATTTTTTTTTTTTTTAGCCTGTGCCAGAAAAACTAAAAGAGTTGCAGAAAGAGTAGCTGGCACACAGTTACTCCTGACTGTCTCAATTTGAAAGGCAGGTGTCTGCTAGGGAAGGCAGGAGCCTCCCTTGGAATGGAGAATGTAAACTCCTCCCTCTGAATTACTGTAAATTGAAATTAAGGGGCTCTCAGACAAAAAGATATGAGAATAGAAATAGAGATATGAGAATAGAAACAGTTCTTTCCTAGTATGTATAACAAGGTAAACAAAACAACAACAACTATGGAATTAATAACAAACAGAACAGGGACCCAGTAACATTCCTCTCGGCCGCTGGCACTTTCCCTTGGTGCAGTTCCCGTCACAGCCAGCAGGGGCGCTGGTGGCTCCCGGTGGGCAGGGCAGGTGCCATCATCCCCGCGCGGCTGCAGGGGGCGCTGTGGCGCGAGCGCGGGGAGCACGCGGTGATGGCGGCATGGCCGAGACGGGAAGGGATGGAAGAGAGGCTTTGCTTCAGGAATCCCAGGGCAGTGTCGGTCCCGGTGCTCCAGCAGGACTCTTAGGAGCTCTAAGATGGAACGGCAGGAATGAGCAGAAATCCTGGGGCGGTGGGCGAGATGTATTAGAAGCTCCGCGGCGGTAGTTGGAACTGCAGGACATCCCGGCAGGGCAGGGGCTGCAGGGCCCAGCAGCAGAACAAAGGCAGCTCCCGGCTGGGTTATGGCAGTGGTAGTGAAGTTCCTTCCCTAAGCAGCAGCTTGACCGTCCTCCTCTGAAGCCCCGAGAGAGTGAGAGCCAGCAGCTGCCCCCAGTCCTGTCCTTTACCTGCCCCCAGAATCTTGTGGTATCTCCCCCGGAGAGAAATTCCCAGAGAAAAAGTAAGTGTAGCCAGATGCTACACTCCTTTCTCCCACCTTAGCCACTCTTTAAGTACCCATAAGTACTCAGTAGTTAGTTTCCTAGCAACTTATGGGAAAAAATTCTATCAGTAAAAAGAAAGAAAGAAACCCAACCCCCAACACTGACCATACAGTGGACAAGGAAATAGTCCTGAAGATGAACTGGGATAAGTGTTTTATATCTGCATGAAAATCCTAACTGTAGGTTTTTAACTGTATTGGTGGCTAAATTGATGCCATAGTAAATAAACTCTTCATGAGTTGCCTGAAGTTTTCAGTAGCTTTGTTTGTGGGCAAAGCTGCAGCTGTGTTAGAACTGCTTGGTCAGCTGCCCAGTTCTCATATCAGCCTTAAATAGCAGAGGCACCACTGTCCAACTTCTCTTTAACTGTTTATCTCTGAAGATGTTTTTTTAATAGAAAATTGTATTTAGAACTAGAAAGAAAGGAGTCTATTAATTGAAATGCTGATTTTTTTTTTAACAAAGCCTTCTTTCCTTTTCTTGATCATTAGATGTGTTATATTTCTTCATGCATTGCTTTTTAAAAAAATAAATTAGTATCAATGTGAGATAAAGTACTTGTTTTTTAATGGTTGTGTTGCAACAGGCTGCATGAGGGTCCCAATTTGAAAATCCTTTCATCATCTTCATAACTGCCGCTTCTTTTTTTTCTGTTCTCTGTTCATGCAAAAACTTGAATTTTGTATTAATGTTCTCTCATTTCTCTTGTGACTATGTCTTTGTGGTAATATGGAATCGATCATAAATCTACTTGAACTTTATCTCCTTGTGGAAATATGTAGTATTTTAGGTAAAAAGGTTAGATATGCAGACTAAAAGCAGCCACTTTTGCCATTGTAAAAGCTTTTCACAAAATGCATCCCGTGGGAGTTAAAATCCTGCAAAGACTTGTATACTTAAGAAATAGACTATTAAGGCAATAGATCGTGTTAAACTTGAGTTGAACATGAGTTACAGTATAAAAAGTCTCACTCTACAAAAAAAAAAAAAAATGGAATTAACATAGAGACTGAAGGGTAAATTCTGTCCTTCTTAAAAATTTGTAATCTAATTAGCATTTTGTGGGATTTACTGGGATGAATTTTCCCCTTGGCTTATGCAAATGCAAACAGGGGCCCCAGACTGCTAATGTCAGACATCTGCCTGGAGGGACAGCCATGTAAAAAAATGCCAGCATCCTTGCCCCCTGAGGACCTGGCATCAGCTGAGGTGGTTCTTGAAGTTATGGGAAGATTTTTAATTATGGGGAAGTTCCTCAGATGGTGAAAATAAGCAAACATCTGTTTTAGAGGGGAAGAAGGATCAGATGATGTTTCTTGAAATCGCACCTGCTGTAAGGTGGACAAAGTTCAGATGCCAAATATTCCCTACTCAACTGCTTTCAAATATTTTGGCTGTTTTCTCTTAGCCATCTCCATCAAACCTTGGAGTCAGCCTCAGTGCATTTGAGAGACTTGGAGGACAGGGCTCATGAAGGCACATCTCAGCTTCTCAAGGATAGGGCTGAGACCACATCCTCCTCTTTTGAGCAAGAGGAAAAGATCAGAGTCGTGATGGAGCACTTGGGATCATCTCTGCATTTCTTGCTGCTTCAAAAGGAGCAGAAGCAGTGGTGGCTGATGCTGCTGGGATGGGCCACTCAATGCACCAACACCAGGCAAGACAGGCTGATCTTCCATGACTCCTGTAGGAAAGTGAGGCTGTGGCCATGCTTTTCTGTTTGCTGTCTGCCTTCTTCCCTTGCCCTCCACAAACAAGGTAGCCGTTCCCTGAACTCAAAGCCAAGACTACAACCAAGACCTTCAGGAATTTTTGGGTGGCGAAAGAAAGATATATAGAGACAGATGACTTACAGTTCCCTCAGTTGGATCAATTTATATCTCTTTATATCTCTAAATTTGGTTTGTAGGTTTTAAATGGTTGATACCTTCAAGAAAATACTAGGGCTTTACATTATTTTAGACAGAGTGCTTAAAATCAGAATCATTCCTCTCACTAGCTAGTAAGTGGATTAGTTTGGCAAATTAAAGCTTTCGTTAGGGTGACAGTAGAAAAGAGTATTTGTCCTTAGTCTTGATCAATGACTCTTGTCTCTAATGTTTCTTTTCTAGAAACTGAAATACTGTATGCATATTTGATATTGTATTTAGTCTTCAAGATGGCATCCCAGGTCTGATGTTCAATTAGGGAGTGCAGTTCTGTAATCCTTATTTAATTAGAACTCCCTGTCATAGTCCCTGTGAGTTGCATTTGTAATTGGATTCTCACAAGTGAGAATATGCAGAGGCTACCTCAAAGGGAAGTTGCAATTTGCTGATGTGTGTTACTTATCTGTAGTTCTTCGAGAATGTTTCCTCTGCATATTCACATTATGGGTCCTGTCCACCTTCTGTTTGTCCTTGGATTTCTACTGCCCGACTGCGGTGTTCAGTAAGAATAACTTGTAGCACTGTGAAACTCTCAAATCTCAGATGGCTTGGTGTCATCATGAGATGGCCCTTGTACAGTCCTAGTAGTCACTGCTCTTCTAGGAAGTTCCTGTAGGCCACCAGCACTGGAGAACCCAAACCCACTGGTGTGAATATGCAAGGACAGCACTCTCAAAGAGCAAGCCAATGGTAAGTACCCTTTCTTTGTCTTCCATGATAAAACAAATATTTTAAATATTATTTTGTAACATTTGCTACACTTTTCCTAGGACAAAAACATACTGAGATTAATTTGGCTTCCTGGAAAAACGTGAGAAAGTATTTGTATTTACAGATGATCACTTCAGTTGTAAATTGATGTGCAGCTATCAGTGTGTGGGTGTGTACATGTTTGAGTTATAATACATATTTCTATCAGACAAAAAGGCACAATTACAGTGCAGCACTATATATTTTACTATATATTCTTCTAGTTTATTACAGTTAGAGTAGGTTAGATAGCAGAGTGAGTCACTGACCAAAAAAAGCCTTCTAATAGTGTGAACAGTGTTAATTCTCAAAACAGATTCTCCAAAAGAAAATCAAAGTTATATTACTTTTCACTGCTACATTGTTTTCTGAACTTTTGTTTTTTCCAGACATGGAATTCTGCGAGACTCCCCATATCCTGTGCCCTGGCTATCAAACTGACTTACATGGTGTAGCTGAGCACAGTTACCCACTGGAGGTGGGTTCAGATGTGGACACTGAAACAGAAGGTGGTGCATCCCCGGAGCACGCCCTGAGGATGTGGATGAGGGGGATCAAATCGGAACACAGCTCCTGCTTGTCAAGCCGGGCAAACTCAGCATTGTCCCTCACTGACACTGACCATGAAAGGAAGTCTGATGGGGAGAATGGTAATAAAGAAATGCATCTAATGTACTCAATAGTAGTAGTAATTTGTTCAAAGCTTTCTTTTCCTACTTCTCTTTTTTTCTTTTTTTTTCTCTTTTTTTCTCTTTTGTTCTCTTTCTTTTTTCCCCCTTCCTTCTTAGATCCCTGTACTGTATGTAAGGCGAAGGGATTGTCTGCTGTGTGTATTGTATTTATAGTTTAGACAGAAAAGAAGACAAAAAAATGAAACAGTGATTATGTCAAAACATTATTTCTCTAGAGACGAATAACTTACCACATTCTTCATTTTTATGTCATAAGAGATTTATCATTTGAATTTGGTGGTCTCTGAATTAGGTTCTAAAACAAATCTATATATGTACATTATATCACATTTTGCATACAGTCGTTCCCGGGGCTTCTAGGTGTAGCTTTAAGGCTCTTCAGCCAGGTGAATTGAGAAAGCCAACCTATTCTCTATTTACCTCTAATCTTATGCTGCACCTGAAGACTTACCTTTATCAGCAGGACAGACTGAACAGGTCTTTGTAGTATCTCAGTTCTGTATTTCTCTGCCTATAGAGAGTGGGCTTGTGGATCACATGGATGTGGTTTTTGTGTATGTGTATTTTCTAAATATTCATTCTCATTCAGGATTTTTTTACTCATTTGCTTTTCTTACGATTTAGTCTGTCACAGAAAGGAATAATGTGTATTTAATTAAGTAATGTGGGGAATTAGTATTTTTTTTCTCTCTGCATTAAAATTGATTGAAAGCTACTCTGTTTCCTTACAAAGTATAGTAATTAAACAAATTTATCATGCTTAAGATCAACAAGCTTAGCTGATATTTTAATTTCTGTGTTTAATAGCTGCATGTTATGGCAGGTCTAGATGTCATTAAATATTGACACTTCAGTGTTGACAATGACATATTTTAGTGCCTCTGTAGTCATAAGGTTAATATAACTAGAAGAGGTTTCAGTTATAAATGGCATTTCTATACTTACATGTTTGAATTTATCAAATATGAAGCTCATAATTATATAATTTCACCTGGATGTCTGCCAGTACCAACGACAATGTCCAATATAGGCTCAAAAACATTACATTATCTGCTTGAGGTTAAAAAAGAGATTTTAGTGCATGGCTTGTTTCTAATTAAATATTCCTTTGAGGATTAAGCATTCTGCGCTATCACATTTTGTTGTGTTGATGGACTCCGTTAATTTTTAGATGCTATCCCATTTCCACTGTGCAATGGCTGCCTGTCTTCCAGCTTCCTGCTTCTGTGGGATCCATCCTCTGTAAAGTGTTTGTTGCATAGGGAGGTTTTGTTTGGGCTTGAGGGAGGGTGTGTGTTCGTTTTTTCCTAAGATGCTGGGTTTTAGATGCTGGCTGAGTGAATTGAATCTGGTCTGCCTGGCATTGGTCAGCCCTTAGCTGTGAAAGTGGTTGAAAGGGAATGCTACATGGAAGGAATGTGCATACTTGTGCCATTTAGACTAAAAAATACACATTTCTCTTGTAAAGTGCTGGGAAGCAGAGCTATTGAAAGCAAATTAAGCATATAACCGAGTTTGGTATTTCAGTCTGGAGTGCAGTGGTGCAGCTGGGTGTTGATGATATTTTGCTTAGTCATACATGTACCACTTAATAAGTAATTTTCTGTAGATGAAAATTACTGCAAGTAGTGCACCTTCATCATCTTGCACAGCTGTGGCAAGAACCATGTTGTTATAAGGGATGCATAATCATTGTGCTTCCCCCACCAAAGAATGGTTTCTTCTAAAGGTTAGTCTCTGAGAATTATTTTAATCAATTTAAACTGGTGTGGATAGTGTTTGTGTATGTGGCTTTAAAATTTCATTTCTTGTAAGCCTTCTAACAGTTTTTAAATCAGGGATTGATGTCTTTAGAGGTCTCCAGGCAGGGCCAACTAAACAGGTATCAGTGCTTCCTGTGGTGTTGAGTCATTATAATAATTACAGTCTTGAAAGTTAATGTCTGAATAAATTTGAACACCACAGTTCAAGCTATATTTGTTTATATTATCTATTATTTCACAGGTAAGTTCATAGCCAAGACTCCGTATCCAGAGAGCAGTGTGTTTTTCATCTGGGTTGGCACTCAGCAACAAAGCACTCTTTAAATACAGAAGTTCATGAATCTCTGGTTAAATTATGTGATAGGTGGCACATCTTCCTGTTTCTATGCACTCCTGTGTGCCAGGGGCTTTATCAGAGAGCCACAAGTGCTGCATTTATCCTTATCAGTTTCTGCCATGGAAGTGTGGTTTTTTTGTACCCACCAGTAACTACTCTAGTGTGAAAATGGAGAGTGCATAAGATCTGTTGCTGGAAGTACATGAAATATTAGTTTCCATGATAATTTCTAATTTCTGTAAAAATACGTAGCAATTCTGGATTTCGAGGGGTTGACCAAATGGTATGTGAATGCAGCAATTTGGAGCTGGAGTAAAATTAATGAGAAAGGTATAGTTGTTACATGATTTGAGAAAACAGTTATTGTTGTCCATATTTTGAAAGGGTCAGTAGGGTTTCGGGTTAGGGTTTATTTTTTTCCTTCCTCTATGAGCACAGTTTTTGCTACAAATACAGAACTGGTCTTTTTGTGGTAATATTGGGACAATTAATTGTGTGGACTCGAGCAAATGTGCTTTCAAGGCAGTTTTTTGCTTTACATTGATCTGAAGCTAACATATGTCTTAAAATTTTCTTCTTTTTAGCTATTTCTTGGCATTCTCCTATTCATTTTAAGCTCTAGCTTGAAGTTCCTTGTCACAGGATATATACATCTCTGTTTATTTTGGGTAGCCCAATTTGAGGATTTATCTGAGGATTGTTTTCCTTCGTAGACACACCAACTCCATCATAATCACTGTTAAAACACATTCTGGTTGTTTTGGCAGCATTGAACAGCATTGTATGAAACACCAACGTTCCCATTTAGTGTTGTCAAGTTAATGACAACTAATAATAGCCTATTAGTGCACAGACTGCCTTCAGCTTTGCCTGAGGCTGAGCAAAATATATATTGACTGCACGAAATGAATGACCCGTTTCTTGGGGATCATTGCTTATCTCTGGTATAGTATAAATAGCTCCATTTAAACACAGTGTTACTCTACAAATTTAAATGTAAATTTCAGACACCAACACCACAGAATAACCATATCAAAAATAGTTCCTTTATTCCATTGAAGACTGCACTTGCCCTCAGTTCACTGGTACAACGGTATCTGTCACTGCAGCATGTCAGAACATCAAGTTCAGTGCTTTCATCTGCCAGATTACTGAGCTGGCAAATTTATTTATTTATTTGTTGGTTTATTTTTCTGGAGAATGTGGTCAAGAAGATGATAAAAACCTGATCTACAGAAGGCGTGATCTCCAGATATATCCTTAAAATTACATGGTTTGACATGGATGTGCCTCCCACACTAGGTACTGTACTAAAAAGCAGCCCACAGTCCATTTGTGTCCATATAACCTTCCTCATTGTTCATTCAATTCTTATGTTTTCCTTTACAGGATGTCTGTGCAACTGTGACGTGATGAATTTGACCTCAAGTACATTTATGCCATGCCATAATCCATTTTTGAGCAACATTTGGCACATCTGCACAGCCATCAAGTTTTACTTTTAGCTGCGACATCTCAGCTGAGAGCTAGCATGGAACTTCAGCCATTCCTACAATAACACAATTTTTAACCCTTTTTATTTTGTCAGATTGCTTTGACATAGTTTTAAGTCTAGCTTGCTTGGCTCATTCCTGACATCTACTTATATGTTTTTATGCAATTAGTTACCCTTTCTCTACACCATAGTGACAACCAGTAGGAGAGTAGAGGATTCCCAGTGCTGGAGGAGTGTACTGTGAAATGCAGACTCGTCTTGGATCCAGATTCCTGCTCAGTTTCTTTGGCTGAATTATTTTATGACAACTGGGTATTAGCTGTAGTTCACAATGACTTCTTAGAGATTTGTAGGCAAAAAAATAGGGTTTTAGTACAGGCTGAAATACCACTAGTCATGCAGTGTAGCATTAGAGTGCTTGTGAGATCTGGTCAAGGGACTTTTTTTAATAACATACTTGTCTTTTTAAAAACAAAGGAAGAGGGGGGGAAAAACACAGCTGTGGAACAATGCAGTTTTTCCTTTTTGTCCACATAAATTGTTGGGAAAATTCTTTCTTAACGTGAATGTATGAGATCAGATTCTGTTTGAAACAGTACTTCTAATAATATAACAAACATTTTAAGCAGCAGGCTGCAAAGATAGGATAATAATATTAGCCATATATTAATAAGTAGATGTAGTAGAGAATGTAGTAGGCTACAGGTCAAAGCTGAGTTTAATGAGCTAGGAACATGTAAGATTATTCTTGTGTAATTCATCTAAGTATTTGTTTTATAGCCTGGGAGCAGTGATCCATTTAACAGAGCTTTTGACTGTCCCTAAATCTCTGGGGATTTTTCATTTTGATTTCTGGGCAGGTGGGTGAGTTTTGGACAAGTCACCTTAGTTCTTTGTACTTCATATTCAATATCTCAACAGTATGTGTTAAAGGGATAAAGATACTAAATTAGTAAAGGAAATACTGGAATGGCTGGTGTTGTATGAGAAGCACAGCTTTGTTAATGCTGTAGTTATGCACACATGGGGAGGATTTAGCTAAGGACAAGGCTCTGATTTAATTTATGGTGTGTGTCAATAGACCTACTGTGAATTCACACCTGTTTAAATTACGCTTGAATTTGGCTCTTCATAAAAGTCTTGTGTTTAATGTAAGAAAGTGACAGCATTGCAATTAATGTTGCTGTTATTTACTGTTATTTTGTAAACAAGTCAGGCATTAAGCTGATCTCTTGCTTCTCATGTCTCCAAGAAATTATTACTAAGAGCTACATTACAATAACAATACATGCTCTGAGAAGTGAGCATGTGGCTTCCTCTCTATGCAGGATTGTGTTTCTAATAATGATGGCTGAAGTATATCCATTAGCTCCTGTCCTGTCACTCTCTATTTACAGTGGTGCAATTAAGAAATTGAATTACTAATTTGCAAGTTGAACCATTAGGTTAAATATGTGTAAGTAGCCTTGAAAATATAAAGGTAAATATTGGTCTTAATCCCATTCCCTCTGTGTCATTTAATATTTTTCTCTTTGTTCCTCATATGCTTTATTTTGCCTTTTGTGTTGTGATATGGGTTGCATCCTGTTTGTACACTTCTGTCTATCAGATCATTTAAGGCACCTAATAGATGAAGACCTCATCAATAAAATGCAAAAGCCCCCATGGTGAAATTCCTTCAACTTCTTTAGTTTACCATAGCTTGTCAGATATTTGATTTGTGGTACTTAGAGATCTTGGACAGAAAAGGGCCACTTACCTTCACTTAATAAAAGTCCTCTGTTGCATTTGTTGGTTTTTTTGGAGGTTTTTTTATCTTTTAGTGTTTAGATGGTGTTTATGTTGGTTGCTTCTGCTGTTGTTTCAAAGAAGTCTCCTAGGTGTGAAAGGAAGCATGTGAACCCCTACAGTAACATAGCAATGCCTTTTGGGGAGCATTGGCATATTCACTGACATGGTAACTGCTCTGCTGGAGCTGTTAAGAGTGTAAGATGCTTTTGTTGACCTTAGAGTGGTTCCTTTGGAAATGTTACTGTCTCAAAGGCAGCATGTAAGTTATCTGAATTGCTTTCCATAAGTGTGAGATGCTTCTGTAAGCACTGCAGCATCACCTCAGCTGCAATATCATGCAAGTCTTGAGCTTGTGCCCCCAGTATTTAAGCCATTTGTGAAATTGTTTATGTATGGAAATCCAGCTAATGACAGTATTGTGGGGGAAATTCTGCCTTTTAAAATTACCATCTTTATTACTTTGTCTGACTAACAAGGGCATTGCATCTGCGTGTCTGTTTTAATCTTTGCAATTTTCATGTGGTCTATTAAAATCATTACACAGTATTAAAACATTCCCTTTTTTGTGGTTCTCTTTTAAGCACAGTGAACACTAATTTAAAGACAAATATCAATATTTAGTATCTTCCATTAAAGATAATGAAACAATGTTTAGAATGTAGCAGAAATACTTTGTATATTCCAGAATCTAAATGACCTTTGCCCGCAGCATAGTAAAAATTATTAGTGCATTTGCACAAGGTTGTGTAATATTTTTATCCCTGCAGGTTTTTTTTCTTTCATGGGAGGGAGGAGGGGAAGGAGGAAAGCTTGAGGAGAAGAGTCAGGTCTGATTTTTATTCCAGAAATCAGTAAATTGGCATTAGAGCTCAGGAAAAAAAATCTCTTGGCTTTCCTCCCCTATGTGATGCAGCAAGTATAGTGGATGTGCCTTAGGAGCCAGCAGCAATATAAATTATCCCTTCTTTCATTTAAACCCTTTTTATTTTCTCCGTATTCTGATATGACTGCGAAGGAAAATTATCTCCAGAAGTACTTCAGAGTACAAAAATATATTGCAGTGATTCTGCAATTCTTGGGACCTCAGTTTATCTAGGCTGCCACAGGGAGGAAAACTGAGATGGGATAGACAGCTAAGTGTCTGCTTTCTGTCAGGGTGCTGCAGTGCAGAAGGTTGAGGATTGTCTGACATTTTCATTTCACAATCTTTATGAGACCAGGCAAACATTGAACAAAATACTTTTTCTCATGTTGAGCATTTACTGTGAATTCTGCAGGAGGACATCTCTGGACAAGTGTGTTGCTGGGAACAGTTCCATTCTAAACAGTCAGTATGTCTATCCGGATGTTTTTTTATGTTGTTTTATTAAGTTTATAGTGTTTTTTATTTCTCATCTCTTTTGGTTAAATTTAAAATGTTTTAGAAGATCAGCAATCAGATTTACAGAAACAACCTGCAGTCATATTTTGTATGTATGTCCTTTGGAATTATTTAGTTTCGTTTCATAGTTGTTTTGAAATACAATCCATTTTCCTTATATGATTTAAAATGTAGATGTTTCTACCAGTTGGTATCTGTTTTTCATCAAAGTTTTGTATCTGCTTAAAGCTGAAAGTTGAATATCATTAGTGCAAAATAAGGGAAAACTTGTGAACTCTGATCATGGAAGATTTACAGTTAAGGCTGCTAGATAAATGAGATCAAGTTACTCTCATTTGGTTCTTTATACTGTCCTCCAGAATGGTTTTAAATACAAAGAGAACTGGAGCTTTCATCATCCCCACAGAAAAAAAGCTTTACAGCTGCCAAATCACAGAATGGTTTGGGTTGGAGGCAACCTTGAAAATCATCTTGTTCCACCCCCTGCCATGGGCAGGAACACCTTCTGTTATCCCAGGTTGCTCCAAGCCCAGTCCAACCTGGCCTTGAACACTTCCAGGGGTGGGACAGCCACAGCTTCTCTGTGCCAGGGCCTCACCACCCTTACAGGGAAATAATACTTCTCAATATCTCCTCTAAACCCACAATCTTCAATTTAAAGCCATTCCCTCCTGTCCTATTATTCCATGCCCTCTCCATCTGTCTTGTAGCTCTTTGACGTACTGGGAGGTGCTCTGAGATCTCCCCAGGACCTTTTCTTCTCCAGACCAAGCCTGTCTCCTTAGCTCCAGCTTTCTGAGCATCTTCATGGCCTCCTCCTGACTTGCCCAAACTGTAATACCATAAGTGAAATAAAAAGAAGGGATCAAATGAGTACCAGATGGATACAGAAGTGACAAATACTGACAAATTATCATTTTAGAGTCTAGCATGGTTTAATCTAAATATTATTTCTTCTTGATGTGAGATCTAAGAATTTATTGTTGTCCTATGGATGAGAAAAGTTGTTCATTCTTCCTTTCCAACATTTTAAAATTTTGACCCATTTAATTCGTTATGTGTTAAATTACATGAGAAAGTATTATCTTACATTTTCAAATTTGTTAGTATTTAATTTCCTCTTGGGCTTGGGATTAAGATGAAGATCAGTATAAATCTGTATTATTCAGGGTTACGAATATTAGCATATCTGTCTTACAAAAGGGGAGTATTAATAGTAGCAAGTAGCTTTCATCTAGAAGAAACATAGTGACTGCTTCATCTAGAAGAAACATAGTGACCCATGGCTGCAGTCTTCATAGCCTTCTAAAAGTGAAAGGTAAACTACATGTATGTCCTGGTTTCACCTGGGGAGAAGAAACTCGGGGAAAAGTTCTCTCTGTGAGAACTCCCTCTGGGAGCTGGTGAGACCAATTGGAGGCTGGTTTAGTTATTGACAGCCTGAAGAACCAATTGGAGAAAGTTAGTTCGCTCTGTGAACACACATTTTGAAGGAGGTAAGCCGGAAAAGAGCTCTCTTTCTTTTCCGGCAGCAGTGCAGGTAACACCGGCCCGGCCTGGCTCCACTGCAGGCCTGGGGGTGGGGGCAGGGCCGGGCCCCTGTCCGGGGAGCTGGCATGGCCCAGCAGAGAGGAAGGGTGGCCATCCACAGTGGCTAGAGAGATCCAGAGTGGCTGATTAAAATCCTAGCTGCTCCTCCCTCCTTTTCCAGCACGGCCGAGTTTTTAAAAATCTTGGCACAGCTCCAGCATTGCAACCTTGCTTTT
>VZTT01058424.1:32766-48668 GCA_013400855.1 Buphagus erythrorhynchus | reverse complement strand
GGCGGATGCAAAATTGTGAAAGTGAAGCCACGAGAGGACTGGGTTGTTTTTTTTCTCCCCCCTCACTTGTGGAGAAGTCCCTATGGCCTGACAAGAAGAAACTTCTCTCTCTCCAAAGTGAACTGAAAAAAAAGACTGTTTAAATTGGAAATTGACTGAAGTAGTCTTTGCATGTTTGTCTTGTTGCTATGAAGTTTGGGAGAGGGGAGGAAAGAATGGTCTGAAGATCTTATTCTGAATTTGTTTTTTTTTTTTTCTTTCTTTCACTGTGTGTAGTTAATAAAGTTTTTTTATACCCTTTTAAGTTTTAGGCCTGCCTTGCTCTTTTGCTCCTGGTTCTGTCTCACAACAGAAAATAAGTATATTTAAATTGGCAAATCAAAACTATGACAATGTATTAGCCTGTTTCTAATTTCTGCAAAGAAAATAGGTTAAGAATGAGAACTTGTATATGAAATTGGAGTTCATTTTTCAGAATAAAGCAGATTTGAATGCTGCTTGTTTCAACTTTCTTTTATATAAAGGGCTTACAAAAGAAAATTCAGCATTTTCTGTATTAATTTGGTTTATTTAATCTTATCTAGCTCTGTACCCTCACTTTTTACTTTGCAACATGAGCATAAGAGGAAATGCATACAATTAGCTCTTCTAGATTATGGGTTCAGGAGCACTGAATAATTCCTGCAGGCTGCCTGTTTTCCCTAACAGATGTTTTTGAGTAATATTTTTGTCAGATTCACATATTCTGATGACTAATTGTATTGCCAGTGTTTTTTTCTTTGTCTGAAATTTCTGCCCCAGATGATCTGCAATGTAGATTTTTTTAGCATGTTCCGAGCTCTGACTTTCAGCTGAGCAGCACATGTCAGCTTCTGATCATGAGCTGCTGGCCAGGAGCTGTTCTGGCAGCACAGAGGGGTAGCCCTTGGGGCACTACAAACCATGTATTGTAAAGTAACTATGTTCCTTTGCCTTGGATAATCCAGAAGGGAAGCTGGGGATGGTTTTTCATTCTATGAAACTACATATCCTAAAAGATATCTATGTGGGAGGAAATACCTGCAAGTGAGGATGGCTTAGGACATCAGGTTAGGGTTGTTCGGCTCCATTGCTGGAAATTTTTGTTAAAAGATCTCAAAAGCAGGTAACAAAGGGACAAAAGTTAAGGGTATTTCTAGACTGTGTATTGTATTAATTATGGTTCATAGCACTCCTCCCTCCTGTTTAATGGAAGGGGTTTTACTCTCATGTTTCAATGTAGCTTTTAAAATTTTTCCTCTCTGTCTACAATTATTTTTGAGGAAATGTATATTATGAATTGATACATACCTTTTATACCTACTGAAGTCACGGTAAGTGTTGTTCAGACTTGCCTGCCCTTCTCATTGCTTTGTTCAACGTCAGTGTCAAGTGGCACTTTGGGTTTGAGAACATCCTATTTGATAAATTTTTCCCCAAACAGTGCTTTTGAGACAGCAAACTTTGTTATTGCCCAGTCATGCTGAGGTCTTTTAGAGCAAGTATTTTATAGTGGCAGAAGTGGCAGGGTCATAATGTATGCTTGGAATTTATGTTTTTCTGCATAATGTGTTATAAACATACCTCCAGGTACACAATCAGAAAGTATCTGACGTCATTTGTTTGAATTGAATCTTACTTGAATCTTCTTGAATTTTTGAGTAAGAGAGCTGCTTGCGAGCTGTGCACTGTCAGTGGGAACTGATTCGTGACACAGGATTTACAGGTCAGCACTAGAGACTTCTCAGTTATTTTCTTTATGACAAAACAACTTGTGGATGCTTGCACCTTTTGATTACCATGGAAAGATTTAGGTTATGCTGCTGATCACAGATGGGGGTGGAACTTTTGCTGTAAAGCGATAAAGCTCATGGTGAAGGGAAAATCTCCAAATTTATTTTTATGTACCTGAAAATTTTGGTTAAGGCCAAAACGTTTCCCAGAATATTACATAATTTCCTTTTATAAGGAAGATGATAATGATACATATTTATGAGGAAGCTGTATGACTAGAAATGAGACTTCACATTTTGTGCCTTTTTCAAAAATCCTTAGCCCATCTCTCTCCCAGCTGAGAAGTTGTTCCAGTACTTCTCCATTGCTTTGATAAAGGAAGGTCTTCCCTCCCATTTTGTGTCGGTTTGTGGGCACAGTGTGCTGGTGAGCATTTGTGAAGGTGGACACAGTGGCTGCAAGGCTCAGGGCTGCTCTGCCAAAGGCATCAGAGTCCAAATGTATTTCTTCAGGGCATCTCTAATTATTCACCTTTTAGAATTACAGTTCTCCTTGCAACAAGGGGCACTACCCAAATGCTTTTCTGTGATGTGCTCAGTGTGTCTACAACTATCTTCTATGTCTTTGCCTGTGGGGAAAAACATAATTGAGTCATTCTTCCTGAAGCCTGCATGGTTGTGTGTTCAGCCAGTACAGTGTTCATTTCAAAATTCATATTGATGGTTGCATTGATTATTTTTATTTTAGCCTGTAATTCTGTCTCCAAACTATCTTTTTAATTTTTATAGTTCACTACCTATTGAACAGCAAATTCAGCTACGTTTGGTTGTGTGCATATTTTTTTAGAAATATAATCTCCTGAATCCAGATTTCTCAGTAGTAGCTAGTAGCCTACAGTACTTGAAAGCTCCTTTTCCTTTTTATAACCGATCTCTTTTCCAATACATTTTCTGATTACTGCACTACAGTTCGATTTTTATTGGATCATTTTAGAGCATAATAATTCATTTCTGATCCCTAGTACCTCTTGTTCATGTTTGAAGTACTCCACATTATTTCAGTCACCATTTTTGTTGACATCTTTTCTCTAAAGGCAGTCTACTGCAATTTCTCTCAAAATATCTTTCTGGCATCACCATTTTAGACTTGTGATATCCAATTTCTTTTTAATACAAAATCAAATAGAAAGCATTTCTGTACTTTACCAGCCAGCTCTAGTGGAATTTTTTGAGCTTTCTTCTAGCTATCTTATACATTGTGTGGTGGCTAATAATGGCAAAAACAATACTACAGCAGCTGTACATGCAATAAAATAAACACATTTATTTGCAATTCCTTTGCAGTGCAAACAATGCTTATTAATGTTAAATAAAAAACCATAATAAGTAGAGTCAAAAGCAACTGAGTTTTTGCATGTGTCTGTGTAGAATTATTTGTTCATTCACTGCTTCTATAACAGTTTAGATTGAATTATTAACTGCCTTCTGTTTGGGAAAAAGAAAAAAAAAAAACCCACATGTCCCCTCAGGTTTCGCAGAAAGCTGAGTCAAATCCTGCAGATTCAGTTAATTTTCTCTTATGGGTTCAGTAAGAGCTCTTGAGATACTGAATTGTGGCCACTCTTTATGGCAAGAAGCTTCTGGTAAGAGAAGTGGCAGTGAGTTGACATTTTCAAATGGTTTCAGATTATTTTCTTCCAAAGTTCCAGTCATGAAAAATATAGTTCCTGTGGATGGACTCATGTAGGTGGATCCAGGCTCTGGACACTGGGAGAGCTCAGGTTGTAGGTTCACACAGGGGAAATTTAGGAGTCAGAATGTGGAAACAGACCCTCAGCCAGGTGGGAAGCAGGAAGGGCAGTCCACAAAGTGGAGATGTTTGACTGTTGGTTTTCCCAGCTCAGATCATGTTTTGATGATAATCTTTAGCAGAAGTTTTCTGTATCATAAAAACCCACCCACAGTCTCCTGCTCTGCTATCCCTTTTGTTGCTGCCCTTTCAGTAGGTGATGATGGAATTTGAAGTTTTGTATGTCCATAGAAGAGAAATGAAAACAGCAATTGAGTACTGTTTGGAGTGTAATTATGTAGCTCAGGTGTACAACATACCAGCCAAAAAATACATGGCAGAAGCTTTCCATCCTACTGCTTTCCCTCCTTCATGTAATGTTCTCTGGTTGCTTGCCTGTCTTAAAGACTCCTTATATCCTTTGAGAACACCAACATATTTTGGTGATGGTGTTAGTAAAGTCTTTGACTGGTAATATCCTGAAGCTTGAATCCTAAGTGTCAGTGAACTGATAAAGCTGAAAAACCAGCTTAGTCAAGCAAAGAAGTGGTAACCTGCAGTGTCAAATGAATTTTAAAATGCATGTGTAATTTTGCAGAGCAGTTATTCTTAGAGAACTAGAGGACTTTCTAATACTCTTGAGATAGAGAGAAAGATCTTTTAAAGTGCATGTCAACCTCTTCTAGGATGCAAATTTGGACGTGGCAGCATTCCTTATTCTGGTAGGTGGTAAATGCACACCTGCTCTATCTGTCTCGATACAGCTGCTTCTTGTAGCAGCTTAGACAGTTTAGGCCTGGCAGTATCTTTATACCTCATAAGTGTGAGTGGTTGTGCTGAAATCCATCACTAAAAAAAGTAAGAAGTGTGGAATTTGTTTATCTCTGTAAATTTGTTGTTGGCGTTTGGATTGATTTGCTCAACTAATACATCAAAATTTCAGTTAATTCAAAAAATGTTGCAAAATTCCTCAGATAGGAGAATTTCTTCTCTTGGTTTCATGTATTGATCGATGTGCAAATACAAGAAAAGCAAGCATCCCAGAAAGCAGCTGACTGGGCAGTCAAGCGTTTCCTCCTTTTCATATGAATAATAATTGTATTTGGAGGAGTTCTTCAACTGGCTTCTGCCCAGCAGTTTGTGATGGTAATTTCAAATGTGGGCCCTTCTCTGGGTGCTTACAGTGAGTCACCAGAACAGGAAGAAGACAAACAGGGGCAATTCTCTACCACAAGTAGGTCTTTCTTACAGGCTCACTGTTTGATTTAATTACTTCTAAAAAAATTTCCTCTACATGTGTTTTAGAGCTAGTGATCTGAAAACAGATGACAAATACTTCAGTGTTGGTTTGGGGTTTTGGTTTTGTTTGAAAGACAGGTGTTTGTTAGGGAAGGCAGGACTTTTTTTGAAATGGAGAATGTAAACTCCTTTCCTCTGAATTATTTTAATTTTGAAATTAAGGGCTTTTAGGCAAAGATATGAGGATGGGAATAACTGTTTTTTATTAGTATGTATAACAAGGCAAATAAAAACAATAACAATGGAATTAATAATAAACAGAATTAGGGACTCTGTGACAGCCTTTTTGACTGAGACGGGAAAGGAGAGAGGAGAGATTTCGCTTGTAAAAGCTCTGGAGCAGCTGATTTTGGTGCTCTTGCAGGATTTTGAAGAGTATTCAGTTGGAACGGCAGGAACGAGTGAAAGATTTTGGGCTGGTGGATGAGATGTATTAGAAATTTTGTGGTACTAGTTGGAATTGTTGGACATTTCAGCAGAGCTACAGAGTAGAGCAGTGTTGGAGAAGCAGCGGGGGCGGGGCAGCGACAGCCTGGCTCCGAGCAGGGCAGGGACAGGGGGTTCAGGATTCCCGGGAACATGAGCAGGTGGTGATAGGTCCCTCTTTTAGCGAGGTAGGTGTTAATAAGGTTTTAGGTTAGTGGTTGCTTTCACGAGCAGAGGCTCACTCTACAGAAGAAGAAGCAGCAGCTCTGGGCTGGGTTATGGCGAATTTCTTTCTCTAAGTAACGCAGCTGTGATTGTGCGTGTCTCCTGGAGCCGCAGAGCAGAGAACTATAGCAGCTGTCCCCTGCCCTCCTTTTACTTGGGCTTAGCCAACTGTTTGCTTTTTAAGTACTCCTAAGTACCAGCAGTTAGTGTTTTCCAGCAACTCATGGGAAAAATTCTATAGGTAAGAAGGAACAAAAACAAAGAAACTTAACCCCCAGCAGGGGTTTTTTTTTTCTAACTGGCTATTTTATATCCTTAAGACTAGCAGAACAGGAAATAACCTTCTGCTCATCTAACCTGATTGATTATAAATACCTACCAAATTCAGTGGCATTTCTTAACTCCTCATCTTTGAATTAGTTTCTTGACTTTTCTCTTGAATGTAGCTTATTCTGCCAGCATGAGGGCAGCCAGGGGATTAGTTAGAGATATGCTTCTAGCATGCTTCTGGGTCACCTCAGTTCTGTGATAAACTGGTAGCTGTGACTGAAACTTATAGTCATCCTAAAAGAAAATATCCAAGAAGTAGAAAACCTGGTTTCATTGAGCTGTTATTTCAGAGGCTGAAACATGACAAACTGTAGTGAAAGTATAGAGAAAGCTATAGTTACTTCCATTCTGCTGGGTAGAATTTTTTAAAAAGTATTTGGAAATACTCTGTGTTTTTTACAGCAGATTGCCTCTTCTTTGCAGGTTGTCTAGTATTACTAGAAATGCTTACCTATGTTCAGTATATGCAATGAAGTTTTATCAGTTAATGAAATAGTAGGAAAAATGCAAAAAATAAGCCTAATCAGAATAACACACTGTCATAGAGACAGGACATAAACAAAGACTTAGTTTACTTTGTTAACCTTATCAGCTGGCCATTTTCTAATCTCCCAAACAATGCTTCCAGGCTGTGATTTTTATTATTTGCATGAGAAGAAAGCTAGCAGATTCTCATCAAAACCAAGACTTATGTTACTTCACATTATACAGATATAGTTAAAAGATGAGCCAGTCCTCTGAGAAGCCCAAATGATATATATATTTATATGTATCTCTATATATATAGATTATTTTATCTCTTCCACAGATTCATTCTAAACCTCATGTAATATGCATAAAGCTCTTTAATAAAGAATTTTGTTATTAACTGAGAAGAACTTCTTTATTATTCTTATCTGTTTTTCAGGTGGTATCAGGTCAGATTTTCCACAACTGTTTAGTTTCTGCAGAACAAAAAGCTTTTATTGTGTTTAGGATAATGGTTTCATATATTTTTAATTTATTGATACCTTTGTTTCCCGCATAGTATTTTGTCGCATAGAAGTAGTAGCAGTTGAAACAGGGGAGTGGGACAGAGCATTAAAAGGGGTACTTGCTGCCTTTATTGCTGTTGCCTATGTTTTGAAACATTAATTACTAAATATACTTAAATATACTATTTTCAGTTTTTAAATTATAAAAAATGTAGGTGTTTATTTCAGTATTATAATTTAGCTGGTTGGGCTTTTAATATCTGAAATGTGGGGATGATAAGATGGCACAGTGTTAGGGGCATAAAAATATTTATGAGAAATTGTCATGAAATGTGTCAGAAATGTGATTCTTATCTGACATTTAAACTGCAGACATTAAAACATCATCTCTGACACACAAGTTGATACCAGACATTTCAAAGATCCAGAAGGATACACGGCAAATTGGATGAAATTCAGTGTGAGGGATAGTAACTAAATATAAAATATTTAATAGGAGCTACTTTGAAAAGCAGTAATGCTGAAAGGGGCCTTAAGGGCCAGTAAATGAGATAAATGCAGCCAACAAGTCAGATGCTACTTTGGGCTGTATGTGTACACGTGTCTTGTCGAGGAACTATGAAATGTAGCAGCTGTCATTAAGACTTCTGAGATTAGTCACTTCTGTGCATTTCAACACCAGAGATGTATAAAATCAAAGAATCTCAGAGTAGCACAAAATGCAGTTGTGTCTTTGGGACTTGTTATTCAAGGAAAGATTTTTTTTTAAAGGCCTGAATGTGTAGAGAAAGTCTTAAGTTGTTACTCAGATAATTGAAACAAGTATGGGGTGCAGGGAGGGAGGAGCTCTGTAGGTCTCCCACATCCTGGGTGATGCTGTCAACACCAGAAGCCCCGTGCAGAATATGAACTGTCTGCTGGCAGACATAGACCTAGCAGTGCTGGTTCAGGAGCTGTAACTGGCAGTCTGAGGAATTTAAATATGAAATCAGACACAATTTCTAAACAGTGTAGTCATTCAACATGGGAATAATTTGCCAAGGGACTGTAAGTTCTTACTACTTGGAGCTCTTGTGCTATGAGGGTTAATGTGAGGGTCACTGGTTGAAACTTTTTCTGACTGTGAAGGTGATGTGACTGGATGGGTGCATTGGCTCTTTCTTTGCTTCTGTAAAGCTATTAGGTTTCTACTGACTATTAAATTTTTCCAACTTGTCTGTTTTAAAGTAGTATGAAGCAATAAATGAAATGGTAGAGGTTTTGTGGCTGCAATTGTTTAAAACCAGCCAACACATTTGGGTATATACTACAGAGGATGTGACAAGCATGTGATTATTGATTGCTGTTCTTCATCAGTTTGTAGTCAAAGGAAATAACCCAATAGATCTTTCCATTTCTGACTTGTGTGTGTTGTCTATAGATGTAGCAGGTGCCCTAAATATTTGGCAACTGGCCCAAGCCCAAAAATTAACTCTAAAAAATTAATTTTCTATTAGCTAATAAGGACAAAGGCCATTCAATTTCTTGTTTATGCAGGAAGCTTATTGAATCTGAAGATGGTACATCTGGGAACGAGCTGGTGGGATTCATTTGTAAAATAATAATGCCTACGCATCATGGAAGGACTTGTGCAATAATCAGTTAATCATTAAATAAAGGAGATTTTTGGTAGAATACAGGTCAAGATATTTATCTATGGTAACCCAAACAGGCAAAAGTTTATTAAAGATTTAAGCAAAGAAATTAAAGAAATCTACATCTAATAAAACTGTGCCAAGATTAAATGAGAACCTTCCCTTTATTATCCTACTGCATTGTTGCCCTCCCCTGACAAGGTGTTAATCACAGCTTCTTTGTCTCCTGTGTAGTTTGCACTTCAGTTTCCAGGTGTAGCAGGATCTGTTTCTTTTAAAATTTTTCTTCTATTCCAGTGTGTTGCTTTTCTGCCTCAGTTGGAGGCAGTTGGTCTGTAGTCTTTTGATGGGTCCAGATAGATTTAATCTTTTGGTTCCTAGGGCTTGATTAAGGGTGGACACTGCTAATTAATACAGTTTGCATTTCTAGTAGCTGATCTGCAAAGTGTCTGTCAGTGCAATGTATCTCACCTGTATTTTATCTCTGTTAGAACCAGGCTTTGCTGAATACTTCCTCTGGAAAATTTTGAACTGAGGATGTGGTGCATCTCTTGAGCAGTATCTGTACATCTTGTCAAATGCTTGACGTGGAAATTGAAGTAAGACCTGGGAAACTACAGGCTGGTCAGTTTGTTTTGATGGTGGGCAAGATCAGGGAGCAAATCCTCCTGGAAACTGTGCTAAGACACATGGAAAATAACGAGGTGATTGGAGCCAACATCACTTCACTTAGGGCAAATCACGCCTGACAGATTTGGTGGCCTTTTGTGACAGGGTTACAGTGTTGGTGGATAAGGGAGGAACAGCTGACATCATCCGCCTGGAACTGTGGGAAGCATTTGACATTGCACTCATGGCATCCTTCTATCTAAACTGGAGAGCCATGGATTTGATAGAAAGACCACTTGGGTGGATGGTTGCCCTGAAAGAGTTGTGGTCAACATCTCAGTGCCCAACTGGAAGCCAGTGGGGAAGTGAGTGACATTCCTCAGGTCAGAAATGGAACCAGTGGAGTTTAACATCTTTGTTGTGACATGAACAGTGGGATCAAGGGCACCCTCAGCAAGTTTGCCCGTGACACCAGGCTATGGGGATGCCATCCAGAGGCACCTGGATAGGCTGGAGAGGTTAGTCTGCACAAAGATTGAGTGGAAAGTCTTGCCCCTGGTTTGAGGCAATCCTTAACTAAAAATTATTGTGAGGAGAATTCTGCTTGTCTAAACCTTAAAGACTGTTTCTTTGGAATAGAACTAACAGTGACTTTCTTATCCATGTGCTGGAAGGTGACTATTTTGAGACCATTGGAAGAAGTTAGATTGCTTTGATACAAATGTAAATCAGGTGCTACCAGTTGTTCATTGAGAACCAGAGAAATTTGACTTATATTTGAATATAAAATAGTATATTAACTTTACTGCAATAGATCAGTGTTTTTAAATACATTTACAAACACATTTGGTCTGTGGTAAAGGCTGCCTTCCCTTTCATTATCTATTTCTGTTGTGTGCTACTATTCTTTTGTAACTGCTGCATCTAGTGAGACAGAGGAATGTACTAAAGGCATTTTATTATCTCACGCTGGAGCATTACACTTCATGACTGCCCTGTCAACATGAAGGCATAGGAAGCAATGACCCTTGGCCTAGATTTTTTTTTTAATCATTCAAGTTTAACAGAGGTGGCAACACATAGTTAAATTCTTTTTGCTAGAAGCCTTTTAATTTCCCAGTGAATGTTTAAACTAACTGAGGAATTTAGGAATATGAGTTTCCTTTGTTCCAGACCTCTTTCCCTTGGCACATTACTATTCACAGTACAGAAGATCACTATTCCAACTTCCTTGGGAACATGTTTTGCTTAATTTCATGGCATAGTGATATACACAATATACACATTTCATTCCCCTGCTCACTTCTCTATGATCTTTGCCTATATGAAGAATAAAGGTAGAGATTTCAGTATTTGTTGTAGCAATGTGATGAAGCAAATTCTGCTTCCATATAAATGGGTTTATCCATCAGGGCTGAAACCTTCTCATTCATAAAATGTATGGATTAGTCAGCCTGTGAATGATAGCAATAATTAAATTAATTTAGTCACATGTATTTACACATAATGAACACCTTTGCCATGAGCTATTATTAGCACTTATAAGTTAATTTATAATGAGGTAGCATAACTATGTCTGATAATGCCAGCAAAGTGCTTGAATTTTAGAACTTCTAGAGGACAAGACCATGTTCTGTTCCTGTTCCGGCAGCTGGCTCAATGAATGTCAAATCATGCAGCCCTGACTCAGGTAAAACTCCCACTTCAAACAAATGTTTTCACCCAAGGAAGAAGCCAAATAAAAGTACTGCTATTTTTTTAAACAAAACAAATTGTGACTGGGCTTTGCTACCAGTGCTGAGCTGGACTGAGCTGCTCAGATGCCCTGTAATTGCCAGCTCACAGAACACTGCTGTTGGAGCTCGCTGCAGTCACATCACTCGCTGTGCTTTTAAAACAAAACCATACTGACATATAACTTGAACTATTGGCAATTCTGTGGTGCTCATAACTGTGGTGCTCATCACTATGCTATTCAAATACTTCGTCTATGTTTATGTATTTCTCTTTGCAATAACCCTGGGAAACAGTGGGGGATATTTACCTCCATTTTATGGTTAGGGATTCACATTAATATAAATCAAGTGAAAAATACCTGCTAAACTTGGGCATCTAGTTTGAACTGCTCAACACATGATTTTTTTTAGAATGCTTCAAATATTAGTACAATATATGACTAAGAATAGCTCTCACTGACTTAAGTTACAACTATGTAGATTTATTTTAAAAAGTGAAATAAGAAGTGTAATTATCATCTGGCATCAGTTGGTTTTGAGTAGTTTCTAACATCTAGGTTCAAATATTACCATTTGAATGAAATATTGCCATTACCAATACTACTTGAGCTGGCAAATGTTTGATAGCAGTAGGAAGCTGTCTATCTTTTTTTTATTTTTCTCTATCCACTCCTTTCCTTGAAGTTGAATTCTTTCCTTGGTCTTGTCCCAGGCACTTTCTTTCCAAGCCTGAACTTTTCCCCAGAGCTTTTCTCTTACTTAATTTCTTCCTTACCTAATTTCTTCCTTATGGACCTTGCATTCAGATTCTAGTCATCACAGCAGTCTTCCAGAGATCTGATCTCACTGTTTCTGCTCAATTTGGTTTTGTGTGTTCCTCCTTTCTCTCCTTTTCTATTTATTCTGTGTTTAGTGATTCCTCCTCACTTCTTGTTTCTATTTATCTGTTTTCTGTCCAGATGGTTTCAGCATATCTTCTCTCTTCTGTAGTAGTTTCAATCAGCTGTCTGTCTTCTCCATCATACCTAAGTGCCTTTAAGCAGAGGTCTTTGGGAGTGCAGAAGGAGGAAACCTCTGGCAGGCTCGTTCCCTAGTGCTGTCCTTTCTGGATGAGTGCAGGGAACAGCGAGAGCAGAGACCTGAGCACTGTAGCCCTGGGCTGAAGTCTCCTCAGCCTCTCTGCAATGTGGTGTGAGCATTTTCTGGTTTCCCGGGGGCCTTTGAGGACTTGTGTGCATTCAGGTTGGATACAAGACTGACACAGAGGCTGATGCTACTACAATTTGCAAGTCTTCTGTTCCAGCAACAGCTGGGGCCCTGGAGCATTTCAAAGGAGCAGTCTCCAGTGGCATAGTTAAAACACCTTGTCCCCAACATCATCCTCAGAAATGTCTGGGTGAATTTGAATAACTGTCCTGCTTCCCTGAACACCATGAGGTAGGGACCTGGTATGAGAGGTTCATTCCAAATAGTTAAAATTTCAGAAAAAAACAACCAAATGTCATATTGCAGTAAGGAATGTGCTAGGAAGATTAGACAAATAGTTTAAGTGATAAACCAGCTTCCTACAACTTTCCCCTGAAAATAATGCTTTCAAAACTAATTCAATTTCTGAAGTTCTGTAACATTAAGTTAGTGATCTGCTCCCTACCCTCATTCTCCATAACATTCAGAGCCTGTTGTAGTCTTGTTTTGTAAATCCATACACTAGTTAATGTAATTTCTGCACACAGTACATAATGATTGATTGACAGCATTAAAAATATATGTATGCACACATACAGATCTCAGCTCAGTGAAAGAAGTGATGTGTGGCCTGGGGTTTTTTTAATTTACGGGTAATTTGATGGTTGTCTCTCAATTTTCAGCTGTATAATGATTATCATGCTATTATTTCAGTTTAAAAAATAGCCAGTGAACAGTCATATTGCAGTGTTTTACATTAGTGTCTCATTCTTGCAATATTCCAGTAGCCTAAACACATTCACCAAACAGCCAGCGTGATTGTATAACAAATAATTCACCTGCTCTGCTGGAGAGTTGAGACAAATCCTGCCCAGTATCGCCTGGTTTCTGAATGAAACATTATCCAGAGTTTACTGAAGAGTTCTGTTTTATTAATGGGTGTGGATGGCACACATAATCTAGCCAGGGAATATGAATCGTTCATTTGGATTGCTCTCATTTGTTCTGATGCATATTTGATGGTTTGAGAAGTGCAGTATTCCAGGGAACCTGTCCTAACGCTGGGGGGAGACAAAAAGGTCCATTCCTGGTGGAGTCAACTTTATTTAGGAGCACTAACAAGAGTGTTATTATATAAATGGATGAAAAATTCTGACTTTTAATTTCTATTGCTAAAATATCTGGATTTATCTGTAGTTCTGTTGCAGTGGGTCTCACCCTAGTTCATTTCTGAAACTGTGATTGAGCCAAATACATTTTTCCATGCAGCGTTATATGTAAGTTGCAAGAAATGCTATGCCCTAACCTATGCTTATCTACACTGATGTCCTTGAAAAATATGCATTTAATGAATATAAATGTAATTATTCCCAAGGGTACAAGTATTTGTTTGTGTTGCTGGTTGTGCTTCCTATAGAAAGCACTATTTTTGCTAATAATTACTTTAAAGTTAATACTTCCTATTACCTTGAATTATTTATGAAATTAAGTATGTGCTGCCACTTAGTGACCAGACAAATGGAGAAAACTTCCTTGATCTTCAGTTTTATTGGTTGAGTTATGCTCTTAGTGAAAATCCCACATTCTCTGTGTTTTGTGGTTACTAAAAGCTAAAACAGATACTCTAAGGAGCAAATAATTTTGCCTCTGCAGATTTTACTGTACTTCTAAAGGCTTAGCTGGGGTTCACCTCAGCTATTCTACAGTGCCTTGGCACATAGCTGTGGTCCAAGTGGTATAAGAGACCCATCGCCACATTTCCTCCTCTGAAAAGCGAGACTGTGGAGGAATTTGTTCTCTTCTTGTTTGTTATTTCTCTTCTTCATCTCTGTGCTTTGAGAAAGGGAATACCTCCTCTTTATATTTATATCTAGGACCTTCTATCAACCCTAAATCTACTCACTTTCTCTGCCACACTTTAAGATAAGAGAGGTTCTCCTATTTCACACCTACGTTTTGTTCATCTGTGGTTTTAAACTGTTTCCTGACACTTTTTCTCAAGAGGAATGTAGTTTCTGAACAGACCAAAGTGTGGGCTCTTACCATCTTTGTGTTCTCTAGAATATGAAACTCAAACTTAGCAGATGTAGTGCTTTCCTTCCATCCTTCACAGCTCTCTGAGCTAACAGGTTTGTGATGGCCCTTAAATCTTTTCAGTTTATACTTCTTTCCTCTGTTTTTCAGGCTTCTGAAATACTTTATAAGATATGTATTGCAAGAAGTGTTCATTATGTTGTTCCTCTACAGGATCTCCTCCTCAGGAGTCTTCAGATCACTTTGAGGCCTTCCTAGAGGTCACACATGATGTATTAATAATGCCAGAGAAGGGCAGATGAGGCTACTGGCAAGCCTGTCTACACCACCACTATTAGTTTTAGGAGTTTGTGCCAGTAAAACTAACAGAGGGGAAAAAATCCATAAATAGAAGCAGAATTTCTGCAGCCTTCAAGTNCCCAAAAAATTAACTTTCCCCAGTAAACAGCTAGTAAAATCTAATAATTGAAAAGCCTAATTTATTAGAAGCAAAACTGTTCAACTCAGGGATATTAACATCCTTATATTGGCCTTATGTTAATTAAGGAGTAGAAAATTCTTTCTTCACTTGGATACTAATTTTAAATACTACTAGTCTGGTTTTGTGTATAGAAAAAACATCTATCTTCATGGAGAAGCTTTAGAAAAATAAGATGTTCTCTGTTATTACTAAATTGTGATTTCAAAAATTACGGCAATGTCACACTGAACTCTTTTAAATAATCCAGAAATTTTTCAGTTCTGTGTCATATGGCTTGAAAGCATTGGCACAGAAGTGGAGAATCGGTCTCAACTCTGCCTTGGGTGGCTTTGGTTAGCCCCAAGCAGCTCAGCTGTGTGCAGGTGACTACTCCAGATCAGAAATAATACACTTTTCACTGGTGTGATGCAGTGGCCTCATGCACCATGAACTGTGGTCATGTGTTTGAGAAGGTGACAGAGGAAACAGGGACAGAAGGATGATGTACAATGAAATAGAGGTGCACATTAAATCTGAGAGAGAGAGATGGGGATTACCCAGAAAAAATTGTGGTGGAAAGAAGAGGTGGGAAATAGAGAGACTTTGTGAAGAGCATGTAGCTGGTGGAAGCCAGCCTTACAAAGGAGTAATGAGGTCCTGAAAATTTTGTAGGAAACATATTCTCATGCTGTGCACTTTGAATCCTAGATAAGCTATTGAAGTGATTTATTTTCCATGGATAAAACATGTAGGAAGTGTTTTTATTCCATCCAGCAGTGAATGGAGTCCCATCAAACAACCTACTTAAGCAGCAGTTTCCTTGAGCTGACACCTGTCTCAATATCCACAAGAGTATTTAAAAATGCTGCTAAAAAGAGAGAAATATATTATTAACTTGGTTGTCACAGAGCATCTTTCCAAATGGATGACAGGTCAGGACACAAGAATGTCTTGCTGCATTAGAAAGTGCATTTCCTCCATTTTGCTTTAGCACAATTCTACAGTGAAATGGTTAATAAGGGATCCTGGCATTTAAGTGCTCATAATCAGCCCTCCAGGTTTCCTGTCAGAAACCACAATGGACAATGAGGGTGCCCTGGTTGTCAGAGTCCACTCAGGCCAGCCCTGAGCAAAACATGAAGAGCATCAGCTGGACACACCCTGAGGCACCTTTCATGATGTCTGCAAAGTTTATTCTTTCTTTAAGAAATTTTGCAGGAAATAACTCAAAGTACAAGGTAGTGTATTTGTGGAGGTAGAAAAGATGGCTAAATCATAACATGATTTTCATGTGTTCTCTTGTTTCATAGATTGCAGGAGATTTTTTCCTTCCCCTTCCTGGCTGTTTGCCCAGAATGACAAAAGTACATAGTGAGATGATTAAATAGAAAGAAGTCTTCTTGTTTTAAAATACTTTATTTCTGAAGCCATTTCTCCACAAGAGTCTCTG
>VZTT01058424.1:0-10899 GCA_013400855.1 Buphagus erythrorhynchus | reverse complement strand
CTAATCAGTATCTTACTAAAAAGTTTGTCTTAAAAATGAAGTAAATAGATGTGGGTAGAGTCGAGTCCCAAATGATCCAGAAGAGCTTCAAGCTGCTACATCTGTACATGATATTGATCGTAAAAATAGATGTAAGATTTCCAATTATGCCAAAATTCCAAAATCATGTTTAGGAGACATTCTGGTTGTCTGGTTTTGACAGGATAATCTGGAGTGCAAATAGGTTTTCTGAGAAAAACTTATATATTTGCAGGTGGGAGAAACTGGACTATGGTTCATCCCTGAAGTGAGAAAGTTCAGGTGCTTCCACCTTGAAGTAAACATAGAATAAGTTTGCAGTGCTGCCAACAAAGCACCAGCTCTGTCTCAGTTCAGATAGCTACAAGACATTCTTGGGATCTTGCCCCCAGTAATTTCAGGGCCCATCAGGGTTGAAGTTTGGGTCCTGATGTAACTGGCAGATTTAACCATGACTTAGGGCTTATCATATTATCATATTTCTGTAGAGCCACAGAATAGTCTATGTTTGCAAAAATATGAGTCAACAAACTGATGTCTCTCATGGCTGGGCTTTAAGTTGAAAAGAATTCTGTACTTTGGTGAACTGGTGGGACTAGTGTCACCGTCCCATCCCAAAGGAGGCAAGTACTAAAAGGGAAGAGTCTTCCCCTCAGCCCTGACAGGGCAGCAAGCTTAGATGCTGCAGGGCTTTATGTCATTTGGGTCTGTAACAGGGCGTGGCCTCAAGCAGTCTTTTTTCCTGAAAATGTTGCAATATAACAGGAACACAGATAAAGCAGGTAAGAGGCAGGCAGAGTGGTGGCAAAGTCGTTTAATGTGTCCGCATTCATGATATTTCCACTGACCTATTGGGCTGAATACACTGTGTATTTCAATATGATTTATAGTTGCTAATTCCATTACCCATAGATCCCTTTCAGAAAGCCCTCACAGCTAATGAATTGAGTAACACAAGGGCCAAGACTTGAATATTTAACACTGCCGAAAACCATCAATAACTGCAGAAACATTAATTTTTACAGCTATGACTGCTTGCAACCTATTTTACCAATCACAAACTGCTCTTTAATCAAAATCTCTTCACCTCTAAGGTCATCAAAAATTTGCTGCCAGGCTACTTGTAAGTGCCTGTCTTTTGCAAACCTAGATGATAGGCTTACTCTGTAAGCTATAATCTCTCCCACTTTGTTCAGAGTTTTAGAATAGTGATTGTGCTATCCCCTGTGAGTTCCCACTGACAGAAGTTACAACTCGTGATATTGACTGAACCCACCATTTTTAAGTACTGGCAGGAATTACACATTCTCCTGAAAATATCACTTTTAAGCTGGCTGGAAACTGTCAATCTTCACTCTGTCCTTTGAATGCCGTGTGATGTTAATTGTACCAGCAGCTGCTTGATCTGCTAAACAAACCACTGGAAGCCTGAGCTGGTTGTTTAGGCTGTTCCCTCAGACTCCATCAGAACTGGAATGCTGCTTTTCTTCTCCCTTCACATTTTGTCCTTGACCTCTCTGACTTAGCCAGCAAGAGCAGACTGTAGTGGTTTAAGGGAGTCCTGTCTCAGCTGGATGGGTATTAAAATCTGACGAATGTACCACCTGCAATGAAGGAGAGGGAAGGGAGTGAGTAGTAGTTTAATTGCAAATTTTTCATATTAATTGACATAAATGTGAACATTTCACATAAATTGAATGTTTTTCACATAAATATTATACATAGAGCACATTAGGATTTAACAGCTATGTGAAGAAGTACCATAGAGCAAAGCTATAATTCAGGCAGTTCAGTAGAATAAAAGCACCTCAGGAATTGTTGCTCTTCATTCCCCTCTGGCAATGTTGATTTTATATGAACACACATTGGCATGTTTATATTGTCAGGTGCTTCTGCATGATAACATTTAAACCTTGCATCTCACTCACAGTACCCAGCACTATAACCTGAAACTCATTTCAGGTTACAAACTACAACACAGAGAGGGACATTTTACAGTGCAATGTTTATGACCAAAATTATTCTACTTCAGCAATCAGGCTCCCAAGTTAAAAAACTGAGTGATGGAGTTAATTAAGGAGGAGTAGTGCTGTTGCAGCTCTAATGCTGAGCATATATAAGTGCCTCTAAAGTGAGGTGAAGTTTGTCAGGATAGGTAATGTCTTCAATGCACCAGCTGATACAGCTGCAGAGACAAAAGAGCTAGCTTTGGGCCCAGAAGCCCCTCTTTTGGTCTGAGTATATTAACATTTCTATCATCAGAAAAAGCAGAAACACTCCCTCATGCACACCCTAAAAAAAGAGTATATCAGTCTTATTTCAAGAGCTGTGAAAAGGAAAACTGACAAGTTTTATACAGTACTAAGACAACAGATGCCAGAATTTTTTGAGTCCTGAAAGACAGAATGTTATTAAACGCATCCTATCCAGAAAGTTGGAAAAGATGGCCATGTGATAGCTCCCTAGAGAGAAATCACTGCTTTTCCTGCTCTAATGACTTCTAACCTCCATTCTTTTGCCTGATAAAATTCTTTCACATCTTTATACAGCTGGGTCGAGAAATAGTTGTCTGCAGAGACCCTTTCAAGACACTTAAAATTTATTTTTGAAAATACTGAGATTTCTAGTGTTTTTTGCACTTTTGTCACGCCACTAATGGAAGTTTTAAAAAAAACTGAAAGAAAAAGAAATGGAGCTAAGCAGTGTTATTATCCTGGTGTGCAGTGATAATGGAAAATTACTGGCAAATGCAGAAGTCTTGATGATGAAAATTCCTTATGCCCACTGTTGCTAAGGGTTTTAAGGCATTAATACTTGATATCATATGCAGGTTATGAAGTCCACTTACACTATTTGACTTGTGAAGATTTTCTAGTGTACAAGTTGTACAGCATTTGTTTGTTAGAAATTAATCAAAAGTATAAATTAAAATATGGGAACATCCCAGGCTCATGTTAGTCTACCTAAATAAATATGGACTCCATAAGGAACTTTAGGCAAGTTTAGTGCTATACTACAACAGACTGTATTTATCAGAATTAAAGAAGTATAAAACATCCAGTTCTGTAAAAACATGAGTGTTTTAAAGAAAGATCTGCTGGGGATGGTCCCATCGTTCCTTTTTCCTCTGATGTTCAAAACTGGGTAATCATGTTTTTGCAAAGTTTCCTAGAATGAGGTCCAGTATGAGTGTTTATAAAATATAGCTGCTTAGGTCTTATAGGCAAAGTTTAGTTTTTAATGTAAAAACATTAAGAAAAGGAAGTGCTGCCATCATAAGCAGTCTTTACTGCTCCTATGCAGAATACAGAGACCTTACAGAACTTTCCTGTACATAAAGGGGTCATAAGAGCATGAGAGGGACATTTTGACAAGGGCATGCAGTGATAGGAGGAATGGTTTTAAATTGACAGAGAGCAGACTTAAATCAGATATTGGGAAGAAGTTCCTCCCTATGAGAGTGGTGAGGCCCTGGCACAGATTGCCCAGAAAAGCTGTGGCTGCCCCATCCCTTAAAGTCTCCAAGGTCAGGCTGGATGGGGCTTGTAGCAACCTGAGAGAGTGGAAAGTGTCGCTGCCTACAACAGGGAGCTTGAAACTCGATGTTCTTTAAGGTCCTTTCCAGCCCAAACCATTCTATAATTCTAAGCATGGTTAAAAACTAATCAGAGTGGTTTGTAACTGAGCAGTAGTATACCCACAGAACTTTTAAATAAACTGAATTAAACTCCCTGAACATATGTTGCTATTTCGTTCATTAAATAATGGATTGCCAGCTAATTCACACTCTACTGAGACACATCCAGTAAATTAAAAAAAAAAATCCAAACATATCAAGAAATAGTAAATTCAGGAACTGAAAAAAATTTAAAATATTTCAAAAGCACTACAGGTTAGATGCAAACCTTTTATTATTCATAACATTTTAGTATATTCTCTCTGAAATACTTTACCTAATAACAATACAGGCTATTGCAGCCTTGTCAGTAAATGATAAAACAGTTCAATTACCCTTTTATATGGATCCAAAAAGTACAGTAAAGTATATTTCAGAACTGTTAGGAAAATAGTTCTGCCAAGGCTTGGCTAATTTTCAAAACTAATTTTAAATTATGTGCTAACTAGTTGATTTATTTCATTTTTGCCAGTCTGTAAAGCAATTTGGCTACATATTTATGGTTATAAAGGCATTTTAGCCTGACTCTTAAAGAAAATGAGTTTATGTTAATACTGCTCTTGTCCATCATTCTTATCTGTCCATCCAATTCCTTTTGAACAGAATGGCAGCACTCAACCACCATGGCAGAGCCAGGGAATGTCCTGAGTTAACTGACTTTCCACTTCCTGAAAAGCAAGAAGCCTATTAAAAAAGCAGGATCTGAATTATTTTATGTGCTGAAAGGAAAAGCATTAGTAGTAGCAGAACTCAGGAGCTGAAGAGGAGCTGTTGAGGTCTGTTCTCTGTAAGTATGGGATACCAGGCTCCATCACACAATTGCCATGGAGCAGCATGTGTTCAGTGCATTTGTGGGCCACCCAAAAAAACAAGCCAGAACCAAAGAAGAAGAAACATTCAGGAAAGAAAAATAACTCCTTCTTTCAAATTTCAAAGGAAAGAGAGAAAGTAGAACTCCTTCAAGCTAGTAGAATTTCAAGGCAAGATTTTCTTTTTTCCAGCTGCCATCCCTACTGCAGTTTCTCGTGGTGTGAGTGCATGAAATTTGTGAAGTGCCTTAAAGCAGAAGAGCTAATCAAATTAACACTTACTGTGTTATTCTTGTTATTGAATAATGAAAGCAAAACCCTAAAAAAACAAACAACAACAAAAAAAAAAAACAGGTGGAAGGAAGTTTGAGTAGAGTTTGTGAAGGGAATGGGGAATGTGCAAGTTGGAATAAATGTTGTCTAGATCTTTTCAGGAAACTTCACAGTTCTAGATGTGCTCTGCTGAAAGGAGAGGACTACTTTTAAAAAAATTACTTCTCAGGAGAAAGAATTTACAAATTTTCTAAACAGTCTCTTTTGCCTGAAGAGACGAGCTAAATGCAGATGAGAAGAGCAATGATGAAGACCAAGAGAATAATTTCTGGCTTGGTTGCTCCTCAGGTGGAAATCTGATTTGAAGCAAATTATTCCAAGTGTAAAGTTTGAGCTGAAATAAAGTTATATAGCTACATTTTTAGATGAATGGAAATTTCTATCACATCAATGAAGACAATGAAAACAAATAAGTCTGTATTTGCATATCATACATAAATGTTTTAATGTACAAGAAATAAAAAATATGGAGATTATTAGCAGCCATTAAAAGCAGCAGTTGTTAGTGATAGCATTAGATAAGCCAATTCCTATATCAGTCTCGCACATTTTGGAAGCTTGTTGGTTTTAGACAAATTATCTTACATAATATCCCCTTTTAGTTATTTAAATGATTTTGCAGTAATTATTTTACATAGTCTGCTGTTTATTTAGAGTCCTGAAGAATCTGAAGTGTGCATATTTAGATGTAATGCTACTTTATATCCTGAGCAACACTTTTGGGGTTATAAAAATAATGAGATATAGACTTATTTTCAAGCAAAATAAAAACAACTTTGCTAAATTAGAAAGTCTGTAAAAACTAATTGGAAGCTCAGGCTGATTCTCAGCGTAATGAGTTTGCAGTGCTTCACTGAAATGAGGGTCTGATGAAGAAGACTTTTTAAATCACCAAAATAATCAGGCTCCAATGTTAGGTTTTCTTTAATGCCAGTAGCTAGATGAAAGGGTGACAAGTGTGATAATTAAAAAGGAATCCCCCTAGGAAATCTGATGTGTTGATGTATTGTGATAAATTGCACTGGGATATATAAGGTACCCTACGAGCCAGAGGGACTTTATTGTTCAAAAGCAGAACCAATCTATTGCATGGAACAAACTAAATTCTGTCAGACAATTGTGTGCCATTGACGGGATAGGAACAGGATAGATAAAAGGGAAGGAAGGGAACTAAAAGATGTGTTGCCATATAGATTATACAGGTTTCTTCCCAAATACCTAGAGAAGCAGTCACCTTGTCTGCTCAGAATTTACTGCACAGCTCTTGATCTAAGAGGACAGTGGCTCAACTATTGAAATGGCTTGTCATGCAAATTATAGGCTGTATAATAATCCTGCAAATTTTCTGTAGAGTGGATTTAAGATTGATACCTTAAGCAAGGAAATGTCATTGATCAAATACATAAGGATGCTGGACATCAAATATTATGTGCAAAATTTGGGTAGCTTTCAATTCTAAAATAGCGGGATACAGGATTTACCTAGATTAATTATTATATGAAAGTGCCTTAGCAGATTATTTTGGAGCCCTGGAGTGTTGACTCCAGTGATTTAATTTACTGAGGTCTCCAATTCTCTAATATGCTTAGAAATGCTTTTCTGGTGTATGCAAACAAATAGTATAGCATAAACCTTAGTGCAACTGTAAGAATGCTGCCTTGATAAAAGATCAGTGGAATTAAAAGGATTAAGCCTGGGCCAAATCTGTGACAGCTTTGCTTACCACAGCATTGAAAAGCTTCTGTGAAGCACTAAACAGCCTTGCTTCTCCAGCTGGAGTAGATTGGGACTGCCGCAGAGAAAAAGGTGCTTTTTTTTCCACAAGCCATTCCAGGAAAAGAGGGAATACAATTTCGTCTTTCGCCTTGAAGACACATCATGTCATAATGTAAAGAAAGTATGTGTTGTAAATGGATGGCAACAGTTCCTTGCAGGGAAATTTTGCAGGTTCATCCAGCTGGATTTCTGCAAATTTAACTGGACATCTGCTAAGGTAAAAGGGAGAATGAGGGTGAATACAGAAATGGAATAAAGCTGTGTTAGACAGTGAGGTGAAGTAGCTGGAGGAGTTTCAGGTTAACGAGTTCTCAGATCACTCAACCTGGCAGCAATTTTTACCACTATCTTCTTTACAAAGTGTTTGCTATTGTCCATAGCTGTGTATCTGGCTGTGCTGAGAATCTTTGGAGACTTTGGGGAAGTAGAGAAAACAAGGTTTTATTGTTCCTTGAAAGTACCATTGTACCATGTTTGTGTCTTCATTGTCCTTTTGGATTTGGAGGAGTATTGAAGCTCAGTGGCTCAGGCTGAGCCACCTTGAGCCATGTGGCAGCATTTGTTAGCACAGGACAGGACCCTGTGCAGGTGCAACATCCCTTTGGGGTACTGGGTGGCAACCTGAGGGTCCCATAGGGTAGTGGCAGCACAGGGAGCAGGACCTTGGGTATCCACCACAGGCATCTTTGACTTGGTCTCCATCTCAGACTGGTCCAGTGGCTGTAAGCTCCCTGCCAGCTCATCTGCCTTTAGCTGCCATAAAACCTTTTCTCTGGCTGTCTGGATTATTAGTGCTTCAGAGACCTTTTCTCAGCTCTCATTTAACAAATGCAGTAACAGACTCCAGAAATGTGTTAACATTGTTTTATGAAAAATGTTTGTTAGGGGGTAGGACTTACACCGTCATTTTCTCTCTCAAATTGAAGTGCAAGACTAATTTTTATACTGTCTATTTCAGATGTTTTTAGTGAGAATTACACCTTGTGAAATCTGTGCTGCCATTCAGTGTCAATTTATATGTTCTTTACCTTCATCACAAAAAAATCCTGACAAATTAAGTGAATGTTATACCACCTTCTTTTTTACTTTTTGCTGTTTTTGGGTTTTGCTTGTTTGTTTTGCTGTTGTTGAATTACAGTGCTGTAGAGTGTGTCTGTATCTGATAGTTTCTGTTTCAATTGACTGTTATATTTTAAATTATTTCAAATATTGCAGCAACATATACAGGAAACAGGGTAAAGAACATTATTAAGCACAATGCTTTAGTCCCAATAGTAATTGTATTGCAGCATCAAAGAATGATTTGAGTTGGAAGGGACCAGTTTCAACCCCAGGTTGTGGGCAGGGATACCTTCCACTAGACCAGGTTGCTCTAAGCCCTGTCCAACCTGGCCTTGAACTCTTCCAGGCATGGGTCAGCCACAGCTTCTCTGGGCAACCTGTTCCAGAACCTCACCACCTTTACAACAAAGATTTACTTCCTAATATCTCATGTAAATCTGTCCTCCTTCAGTTTAAGACTTTAGTCTCCCCTTTCCTTTTTTAATTAAGATGAACTTAAATGAACCACTAACTGCAAAACAAGATCTAAAGACAGTCTTGATCTTTCTAAAATAATAATCCTCTTTGTGTTTGGTTGTCTTTTCCTTGTTGCTTCAGATATGCCTGGTAGCCCACATAACCAGTTCACCTTCAGACCGCTGCCGCCGCCGCCTCCCCCACCGCACGCCTGTACCTGTGCCCGGAAGCCGCCCCCCTCGGCCGACTCCCTGCAGAGGAGATCCATGACCATGCGCAGCCAGCCCAGCCCTGCTGCCCCCACGCCCCCCACCAGCACACAAGACTCAGTGCATCTTCATAACAGCTGGGTCTTGAACAGCAACATCCCACTGGAAACCAGGTATGGACCAAGGTTGTGCACGGAGGATCTCAGATGTCAAGGGAAAAAGAAACAAGATGGAGAGGAGGCCTGACATTGACACAAGCTGGTGATGGGCACTCACAAGTGTGTTTTTCAGAACATGCCAATGTGTTGTGCTTTGAGGCCATCTCAAGTAGCCACATGAGGCCTTATTTGCTTGATGCATCTAGATCAATAATACTCAAAAAAGCACATTACACAAAGTTTTGGAAGATAGTGATTCCTTTAATGTGTGTAGGTTACAGTGGCATTCTGTGGTTGCATGCAGTCAGGATTTGTGCTTGTGTGTTTGTCTGGCCCTCCCACATTCTCCCAGGACCATTTTGTAACCAGCAAATAGAATTTTGGTTTAATCAGTGTACTTTGACACTTCTGGAGTCACACAGAGTCAGGAATGGTTGGGGTTTGAAGGAACCTTTGGAGATATCTAGTCAGGCTGTAGCTTTCCTGTGGATAAGAAAAGACAAGAAATAATATTAAAATAATACTTCCCTCAATACATATTTAAATACTTTATTGCATATATAGCCAAAGAATAGAATTTGATAATAATTTGGCAAAGGAGAAACGATAACGAGACAGTTATTGGGCATGGCAAGACTTATATCTGGGAGTTGAGGAAGGGAGGGTTCAAATTCAGGGTCATTCACAATTAACACAATCTACCCCAAAAAACTATTGAGAGCAAGCACATTCTGTATTCAGGCAACATACTTTTCAGTACCCAAAGCTCTGCACAATCTCCTCTGACTTTTTGGCTATAATAAGCTTTTTTTTTTTTCACCTATTCCTGATTAGTATTAGCTAATTTGATGGCTTTCAACTACAGCTATGTTTGCTGACTTGATTTTTAAAACAGGATCTTGATTTTCAGTCTTCTTCCTCTTCATTGTCAACAGAGCACCAGGAGGTTTTAACTCGGGTTTCCTTTGGGTTTTGCCATTTTAAAGCATGTAAAGTGCAAAAGTTTGTGAAAGTTGTATTTGGTGAAACAGATAAATTTCTGACATACACCTAATAGGATCCAGAAAATACAAGGTATTATGCACAGAGATGTATGGGGCTTTTTAACACATATGTCCAAGACCCAGTGTTTTGGTTTGAAAGACAGGTGTCTGCCAAGAAAGGCAGGAGCCTCTTTTTAAAATTGAGAATGTAAACTTCCTCCTTCTAAATTATTAAAATTTTGAAATTAAGGGGGGCTCTCAGGTAAAGATATGGGAATAGGAATAACAGTTCTTTATTAGGAAAATTAAAATAGAAAATACAATATTACAGAGAACAAACCCAAAAAAACCACTGACAGAGTCAGAATACAACCTGACACCCCGTCAGTCAGGGTGCTGGTAGCAATCTGATTAAATGGTGGCTGCAGTCCTCCTGGATGACAGATGTGATTCAGTTGAAGCAGTGGTCCTGTAGAAGGGTGCAGTTTTCCTCCGAAGGTCCAGTGATGATGTGGAAAGGTTTGTTTTTTTCTCTGGAATCCAGTGGAAAAAGGCTGCCTTGGTGTTCCGGATCTCAGTTTTTATCTAAGTAGGAAAGGCTTGGCTCCTGCCCCTGGCTGGAGCGTCTCCCAATGGGATGATGTAATTTTATCAGTCATTCAGTGGGACTCAATGGCCCATTTACAGCAGATATCTCTTGGAGGAAGGATGGGTTGTGGAAAAGATAAAGAACACTGCCCCACCTGATTTTAACAGATGGCCCATTAGCAGAGAATATCCCCCACAGAGATAAGGATCACTGCCCCACCTGTTTTCAACAAATGGTGATAGAATACATACTTTTAGTCACATCCTGTATTTCAACCTAAGACATTATCCACCCCTTATTCTATTACCATCTGCATAATGAAACCTTACACACAGTTCTCACTTAAGATTAGGTTTCTCTGTGGTACACAATGGGCTTTTCCATCTTTCTGCATTACCCACCAAGTGTAACTAGGTCCTTGAGCAAAGACAATCCCACGGATGTGTCTGTCTTTGCCCGAGGTGGGACTAATCCAAACAGTCTTTGTTAAAATACCTTTCCTGTGTACCGCAGGGACTTTATCTCTACTATGTGCAAGGGTTCAGACTGGGCAGGACCGGCTCGATTTATGGACCTTTGGGTGTTGACCATCCAGGTGGCCTTTGCTAAGTTCGTTTTCCAATTCTTGAAGGTTCCTCTACCAAGTGCTTTCAGGGTAGCACTACTTTTTTGAGTAGTCTGTTGCACCATTCAACTTTTCCGGCAGCTGGTGCATGGTAAGGGATATGATATATCCATTCAATGCAATATATCCATTCAATGCCATGTTCTCTGGCCCAGGTGTTGATAAGGGCATTCTTGAATTGGGTTCCATTGTCAGACTCAATTCT
>VZTT01058423.1:0-10619 GCA_013400855.1 Buphagus erythrorhynchus | reverse complement strand
GACGAGGTGAGGGCGGTCAGGGGGCTGGAGGGGCTGAGGGGGCTGAGAAGGTGAGGGGGCTGTGGGTTGAGCTGGCTAAGGGCGCCTTAGGGGGCTGAGGGAGAACGGGTCCCGAAGGCTAAAGGGGCTGAGAGGCTGAGGGAGAACAGGGTGAGGGGGCTGGAAGGCTGAGAAGGGTGACGGAGAACGGGCTGTAGGGGCTGAAAAGGATGAGGGAAAATGGGCCGAGAGGCTGAGGGAGAACGGGGTGAGGAGGGCGGGTCGAGGGGCAGCAGGGCCCGCTGGTGGCCAGCGGCAGCTCGGGTGGGCTCGCAGCTCGGCCCCGCTGCCAGCCCGCACTGGGGGCTCTGAGGAGGCCGGGGCAGAGCGAGGTGTGAGGGTGGGGATGATGTGAGGAATAAAAGCGTCACTGACAAGGATTAGGGAAACAGCAGGGCTGTAGACAGGTATTGCTGTAAAAAATTAAGTTCTTCATTCGGTGCACGCGGTTTTCGGCTGCTGAAATGTGTGCTGGCACCTCTTTTCAAACAAGTTCTGTTCAGGGCCGTGCATCTGTGGCTGAGTTCTGTCAGGTTCCCTGGGCCAGCAGTGGGTGGTTTGGATTGGTGTTTTTTATCTGAATCTTCACTGGATGCAGTGTGGAAGGATAGCGTGTTTTTTGGCTTTTTTTTTAGCTGTGATTTTCACCTCACACTTACAGATGGGATCTTGAGAGACCCTCAGGTGTTGCAAATCCAGAGGAAGGTGAAAAGTTTAGGATTGGCCAAACTGGCTTTATCATCCCCTAAAATCTATTTCTTATCCAACACTGTTAGCCACAGGATACGAAGAATTAAGAGTTCTGTGCTTTAGAATGTAATAAAAGCATAGCTTTTTATTATAGGTAATATGGGATAATTATTAAAGGTGGAAAATAAGTAGGAAAGAATATTTTAAGAGCCACTTTTGAGAGCAGAGAAAGAAACTCAATATCCCAGAAAACAATTGTTATTCCAAACATAGGGAATGGCAAAAGTAAACGAGCAGAACAGAGATGGGGGAGTCTGTGGGTGAGGCTGGTGCTATATAATAATTAAGAAGGTATAATTAATTAATGTTGTGGCAGTATAGAAAAGAAGGACAGATGTATCTTTTATTTAGATAAAAGTGCCTTCCCTGTGGCTTAGGCACAGGTGAAAATATGCAAACATCAGGTGTCACCTTTCTACCTACAGACAGAGATCTGCTGCCACAGATTTATATTATTAATTAACTTCTTTTTTTCCCCTTGGTGGTGGTGTTGGATCACACCTTTCTGTGAATAGTAAATAAATATGGGTGGAGTTGGAGGAGAATAACCTAAATATGCTTAGATGTTGCTTGTCTGTTACTAAAACAGCAGCTCAGTGCTTCTGCTGTATGGGATTTTTGTTTTTGGTTAGTAACAAGTGTATTAAACTCACTTAAATCAAATGATGCCTTTTCTGCAAGGAAAGTCTGTGGCAGTTGTACCCTTCAAGACTGGAGCAGTTTCTTCCTCACTTTTTTTCCTAGTTCAGACTAAAATTATTTTGATTCTTTGGGTCAAAATTTGCATATTCTGTAGCTAGGGGTTTGATTTTTTTTTTTTTTTTTTTGCATCGGGCAACATAATAATTTTTCTGAGTTTGATTCAATTTGACAGACCTGGCAATATTTCTTACTTTTACTGGGTCTTTAGTGTGGTGAAACAAGCTTGGTGGGACATCAGCCCTGTTGCTTTTTGAAGAAGGAAGGTAGAAGGATGGAGAATAATGTCTCCTGGCACTAATTAGCTTCTAAATTACTTTTATTTTATTTTTATTATTTATTTATTTTTATTATTTATTTTATTTTGTTTAAACCAGCAGTGGTGCCTATACCAGATGTGCATGTTTCATAATCTGGCCGTGGTGCTCCTAACTGAGGAAAGAAGTGGCATTAACTTAATACTGGGACATGTAGCCACTTTTTAACCCCTGTGCTTGTTAATAATGTGTGAGTTATGGATGCAGGGGTTGTTTAGCTGTACTGGCTGGTGCTGTAGCAGTGTCCCTGCTGTGTTCCCAGGTCCCTGGAGTGTCCCAAAGCCCAGGCATGGAGAAGTGGAGCCTGATGACAATCACGGTGCTGCTGGCACTCACCGTGCGCTGGGCTGTGTCCCTGGGCTCCTACTCAGGTAAGGCAGCAGCCTCAGGGCCTGGGCTTGAGGGGCTTCTGAGAAATGAAAAGGAATGTTCTTTGTAACTTATTTATTTTATTGCTGTTTATATGAAATCATAAATAGGCAGCAGTGTGTTATTTCAACTGTTGTATTTTAGTTCCTCTTGATTTCCATGAGAATTCCTTTTTCTTATTTTTTGACGTGTGCCGTGATTAACATCACAGTTTGGAGCAAAACACTGGAAAGAATCACCATAACTTTTTTTTTTTTTTTTTAATATTTTAGGATCAATATCTGGCTGTTTTCCCCTGTGCTTTTATTTGCAGAATAATGCAGTTCACTTGTACATTTGCCTCATATTGTCTTTTAATTCTGTAGCAGATATAACTTTACTATTTATATTTTTATTTAGCTTATATTTAGCTAATCCTGGTGCTAATGAAAACAGTGCAGAGGTGACATGAAGTGAACAATGACTCTGCCTTGTAGCTGTACCTCCTTAAGCTTGTTTACAGCAGGAGCCAGAGCTACATTCTGGTAATGGATGAGTTTTTCTCCTCCTCGTGTCACAAGGCTTGCAAAGAATTAGCAAGTTCCTTTCCAAGCCTCTCAGTTCCATTCCCACTCTTGGAATAAGCTTGCACAAGGCTTACTCTCTGCAAATTTAAAAAAAAAGATAAAAATGAATCAATACTTCCAATCCTCATCAGCCCAAAGAATCACAAGTTGAATTCTACTCTGGTTTTTATAGGCAGTGGGGAGCCTCATCCCCTGAGTAGCTGGAGCTGCTCAGGAGCATTCTGGTGATTTTTAAACTGGTAATTCTGGGTTTCATTTACTTGAAGAATTTTCTTGAAGCTGAACTGCATTTCCAGTTGTTTTGGTTTGAGTTTGCTTTCTGAAAATGCCATTTCTGGGAGATCTATAGGTAACTGAGGTTTTTACCCATCTCTAGGCATGAAACACCGTGTCTTTAGGCATACACTGAATTTCTCTTGCAGTGCAAGAGGATTTATTTAGAATTCTGTTGCTAACTAGATTTTTGTAAGTTGATTTGATTTCAAACCAATCAAGATTGTGGAAGAGAGTCTAAAATAAAGCCTGAGCTAAAATAACAATTTTAAAATCTTATTTCCTCCACAGTGCTGATTTTGATAACTCCTTTTGGAATAGGAAAAGCTGAATCTGATCCAGTCCAACAAATTATTAAAGCTTAACTTTGAGCATTAGATGGCTGTAAAAAGACAAATCCCAGTGTTAGAGCTGTCAAACACATACATCCACTGGGATTATTTTTTTTTCTTTTTGGCTTCCTGCAGATGTGATGAACTTTTAATTCCACCCTCATTTACTATGCACCCTTGGATCTGTCTCATTCCCACCCTGTTCCTTGCCATCAGATTGCTTTTGGATCTGCCTCTGGAATTAAATGAAAAAAGAGAAACTAATGTCTGGTTTGAAAAGTTACCATTAGTGATGACCTGGTTGTGAAGAATTATTGAGGGAAAATTTGGTTTAATAGGTTAATACATAATTTTTTTTTTTTGAATGCATGGCCAAACTCCTGCTAAATCCAGGTGTTGAGGCAGCTTCAAACCCTTAAAAAGTCTGTTCCCAGGTTAACAATAAAACTGAATAAGATCACTACTTTTAAAATATTTGTGAGCCTTTTAAAATAAAATATTCCAGTTGTATTAATTTTTTAACTCAGTTTGTCTGTGTACTTGGTGCTTTCTGTAGATGGAAGCTAAATGTGCATTGTCAAATGAACTGATCAGCAGTTGGCTTTTAATAATCAAACCTTTGGATTAAGATCTTTTGATCATTCTGAAGCCAATTAATTTTTTTCATCCCTTTTTTCCCCTAGAAATTGAGAAATTGATACACTCTCTTTCTTAAATTTGAGTAATATCTATTTTGCATTTCAATAATCCACTAGCAGATTCTTTGTTCCACTGGATTTACAGCTACAGAATTGACACTGATGAAACTCCAGTGACCTCATTTATTTGGGAAACTTTAGGCTGAGTGTGTGAGAGTGGAGAAAATCTGCTCTCTCTACCACCCAGGAAGAAATTAGCAGAGATAAGAGATCCTTTCCACTTTCTGGGAATAAATTGCACATTGCTGAGCTCGTGGGATTCCCTCAAACATAGATCATGGGTAAAAGCAGAGATGGCTTTCCTATATTTTAAAGAACCTCTTAAATCTCTGTCTGGCTCATGTCAATATTTCACTGGGAGCACAATCAGTCCAGTTTCTGTTCTCAGTGGTCAGGTTAATAGAAGTAAATAAACTCTGGGGAGGTGCTTTGCATGCTGCCATTATCACAGTTAGGCTACGTTGAGGGGAGTATTTGACATCTGAAGTATTTGCATTGATAAAGCTTTTTTTCCCATGAAAATGGCAAATAATAATATTATAATAATATTAATAGTAAGGTACCATGACATGGCTGAAACAGAAGTGAGAATATTGACAATTATCACATACCAAGGGAGTGCAGCAGTTCCCACAGAATCACTGTAACATGTCCATTATGTGCATTTTCCTAGTTCAGGGAAAGTACCACATTTTTCATCTGCACTTGGAAATGATTTTTTTTGTCAGATGAGGAAGCAGTTCTTCACAGCAGAGTATCTTGATAAATGCTCATTGCAGAAATCTCCAGAAAGCCAAAAGAACACATAACTTCCTTTTTTTTCCTCTCTGTTAGACTGCATGATGAGGTCTCTATTTCCTCTCAATAGAGAGGAATGGAGAATAAAATCAGTAATTACTATGCAATACATAAGTGGAGAAAAGTAATCTATAAACCAAATAATGTCCTAAATGCTATGTCCTCTCTTTTTAGGGGCAGGAAAACCACCCATGTATGGAGACTACGAGGCTCAGAGGCACTGGCAAGAAATCACCTACAACTTACCCATCAGGCAGTGGTAGGTGGTGCTTGCAAAGGGAGAATGGGAGGAAATCCTGCTTGGATTTTACACCTCTGAGTTCATTGTTTTCTCCCATGATCCATGAGATTTTTACATGTGGGAATTCTGGATTCTAGATTTAAGGGTAGCGAGCTTCATTTGTACAGATCATGTAAAACAGGAGGAGAGTTAGTCTAAATATTTTATTTGTTTTTGCATTATTCCTAATATTCATTAGAGTAAAAATTTAGTCCATATGTGTGCTACAACTCAAATTGGAATATATTGGAATTCCAGCTTGGACAGAGGTGCTATGTGTGTGTGTGTGTGGTGTAATTTTTCCCTGGCTGTCTGTTGGGGAACAGGCTAATCAGACAAAGTAGAAAATTAATTCACTTATGTCCTGTAAATACACGTGAACTCTGGAGATGCCTCTGTATAGTGACCTCAGATCATCCTGCTGTTCCTGTATTATCATTTTTGTCCTTTTTTTTTCTGGGATATCCAAACCCTGACTGTGCCAGAGTTGGGATAAGAGGTGTTAGATAATAATGGAGTTGCCAGCTTTGATCCACTCTGCTACACTGAACTGTATCTCCTTAAGATGAGGAGTTATAGCAGCCAATATTCCCAGGTATTCCCAGGGGCCAGATCAGACACTGCTGCAGGCTGGCTTTAGCTGAGGGGCTGCCAGGTGGGCACCTTGGCCTTGTATTTGCTCTCTGGTTTTATAATTGGTGTAATTTTATATTTATAATTGAAGGGTTTTTTGGTTGGGCCTGCTCTGGGAATTGAATCTTGAATACAGCAAAGTGGGTGTTTGGAACAGCACATCTTGGCTGACATGCTAGAGGATTGCATTCTAAAATTTAAATATTCCTGATTTATGTTATTCTTTAGTCTTGACATTATTTCCTAAAGGCTGCTTTAGGAACATCCTTTCTTATTCTATTGCTAATTAAAACTCTGAAAGCTTCCTTGCTAAATATTACTGGATATATAAGAGTTGTTTTTCTTTTTTTTTTTTTTAATTGAAAACTTTATGGAAGGTAAAATGAAAATAAACCCCCAAAACCGACAAGTTCCCTCAAAGTTGCAAACTGTGACATTGTGCATGAAGAATCTGCACTGCTTTGGCAGAAGCAATCTTCAATTGTAGGATAAGAGGCAGAATGCAACTCAAAGAAATATGATTTATCATCAGCTCAGAAGACACTTCAGGCAGCTCATAAAGAATTCAGGAAATATCATTTACTATAATGTCAAAAATTGGCTGCATTTGAAGAGAGGAAGTGGAAAAGCCAAGAGCCTGCCCCATGGCAGTGGGAGCAGCCAGGCAGTTCCACTGGGAGATGGGAAGGGGCTGCTCCTCATCGTGGAACTTCTCCTTGCACAGACCCCTCTGGTCTCCTGTGCAAGAGGTGACTTCATTTGGACTGCAGCCACAGAAATCCTGACACAACATCCTAAATGGGAAAATCCTTTTCCTTCCTTCCATGGGGTCCACCTGGGTTTGGAGGTAGAATCAGGAATTTCCCTCTCCAGTGAAGTGAGCTTTAGCAGTTTTTTTTTTGTTTGTTTGTTTTTTGCAACTACAGATGTGTGAATTCTACATCACCTTTGTTGTTATTTTGTTGCTTGAGACTTGCTTAGTGTGAATTAAAATTAAGCAGGTATATATATTGCCACCTGCTATTTTGGATTTGGATTACATTTAATATTCAGCCTTTTCCTTGGGTCAAAACCAAGCTGGAAATACCATCTTTAAATTGAATTTTATTTTTTTTAGGTACTTCAATACAAGTGACAACAACCTGCTGTACTGGGGCCTTGATTACCCACCTCTCACTGCCTATCACAGTCTTGTGTGTGCTTACATGTAAGTTCAGTGTTTTAAATCCTGTGTTACAGTTTTCTTTCTGGATATTCAGCTTTCCCTACAAGCCCCTGCTGGATGTGGGATGCCCAGGGAAAAGTGCTGTAGGAACAGGGGGCATTGCCTGGGAAAGCTCTCGTGTGTGCAGAGCCCAAGTGACATTTGATGAGTGGAGATCATGTAAATAGAATTCTGTTATTGGAATACTTTTTCCACAAGGGCTTTGCTGCTGTTGGAATGAGACTTATGGAATAAGAATGTAGGTTAAAGTGCACAGGCACAGCTATGTGGGGCATCTATGTGAACTGTAAATGGTTTATATTTAATACTTAAGCATGAAAAGTATTTACAATTGTTTTTTTTTAAAGTCCATGGAACCAGACTGGAGGTGGTTATCTTGTCCTAATAAATATTGTATTCCATTTTTACTGTTTCCAAAGGTTATTTTTTTTAATTGTGAAGCAGTCTATAGTGTAAACTGATCTAGTGGTGAGGAAAAGCTTTCATTGATCACTATTGCTCTCTGAAATATTTCTTCTCATTCATCTTAATTCTTGGAATCTGCTCCTGTGTGTGTCATCTTTATTGCTGCAAGGAGAGTAAAGGGAAATGAGAACTGTCTGCATTTTGATGTGTCTGTACTTTGTTTTACAGTGCAAAGTTAATAAATCCTGATTGGGTTGCTCTGCACACATCTCGGGGCTATGAGAGCCAGCCCCATAAGTTATTTATGCGTACAACAGGTAGGAAGATTATATTTCCTTGGGATCATCCTGCACATTTGTCTTGCTTACTAATTCAACATGTTTAATATGCAGCTTCTCTGCCTTTACTTTTAGTTGGGTGGCTTTGCAGGTCCATTTCTCAGCCAAATTCCTACATTATTTCCTCTTCTACCATCATTTGGGAAGCTGATAAAAAATGTAGGAAAATGTTTTCAACCCAATTAATTAAAAACTCTAAAACACAACTACTTTGTGGCACAGACCCGCTCTTTAATTTTGAAAATATTCTTGTTTTCCCTTCCATTGTGTTAAACAGTCTTTTTATTTTTAGCTTAGCTTGGTTCTTATTGAAAAATTATTTTACATGTAGCTTGGCATTTACTCACTTAACCTCTGGAGGTACCAGAGGTCTTCATTAGGAGCTGATCTCAAAGGCAGAGATATTTGATATTATTAATGTGAGCAAAAAAGTAAGAATTTATTTTACTACTTGTATTCTAAATTTGCCTTACACCATTTGATTATTTTGAACTGCAAACTAATGCAGAAGATTTGTAGCATAATTTAGTAGCTGCAGCAGTAGGACAGCAAACAATGTGGGCAGTGAACTCTTGTTTCTTGTTACTATTTTCTTTCATTTGAAATGCCTTTTTGCTTTTTCTAACACAAAATGCTTTTTGATTGCAACAGCAGAATTTCTTGTTCATCAATAGCTTTTCTGTACTTCACAGACCTCTCAGTCTGCTCTCTGGTAATTGATTGAATTGAAAAAAAATAAAAATCACGAGTATTTAATTACCCTTGAAATGGTGTTTATTAATTTTGAAATCAACTCACTTGACACAACACTGATGGATCTGGAGAGCTGATAAACACTTTTTAACAGAGGCCATTAGAAGAGTTCATCAAAATAATTCAGGGTGGTCAATGGCAGCTTTATTTTAAGCATCAGTGTATTTGTTTTGCTAACACCTTGGGTATATTTGTTTAGTTGTGGCTTAAGCTGGCAAAACAAATCAACCCTGGATAACTGAAATATTTAAACATCTTCTTTTCCTCTTGGAGCCACTGCACATTTACTGAAAGTAGTTTGTAGAAATAATCTGAGTTTTTCCTTGAGTTTTTAAGACAACTCAAGAAGAATTCACCTGCTGGACATACCCTGGCCAGGGGAACCTGCTGGCTCTGTTTTCTTCTCCCCTCTCACAAATCCTTGCTCTAGGTGGGTGGTCAAAGCCCAATCCCTGCTTTCAGTCTCTTATCCCCATCACTGGTAATTCCCACAGGGATTGGGAAAATTTGGAGTTTCTCCACTGTGCCCCAGCCTCTCTGTCCTGTCCCACAACCTGGGTGCAGGCAGGGCTGGTTTCTTTGGGGCATTCCCAAATGCCTGCCCTGCTTGTGGCATGTGAGGAACTAGAGAGTGACTGAGGCTGTGCCAGGAGCCAGGACAGCTGAACACGTGGAAGCAGCAGCTTTGGGACATTAAAAATGAGCCTTAGAAACATTAACAAGATCAAATTCTGTGGACCTGGTTCTTTTTGTCCTTTGAAGTGGAACTGCCCAGTTTATTTCTGATGTTTTGATGTTTATTTGCCTGTGGTTTTTCCTTGCCTTGGATTCTAATGGAAAGTTAATCTTTGTTTTTCAGTGTTTGTTGCTGATTTGCTGGTTTATATCCCTGCAGTTATTTTATATTGTTTTTCCTTGAAAGAAACATCTGCTAAAAAAAAGGCAAGTACCTGGTGTGTGTAAATTAAACAAGGAAACACTGTTAGAACAGAGTAGAAATGTAACCCTGAGTAAATTAACACCTAGAACACCCTGACGGCTTCCATGTAAAGCTGATGACAACCACTATAGCTCACATTATAGGCTTTTCACTTAAAAACATTTTAAAAACCTTTATCTTACAGCAATTCTTTTAATGCTTTTAATAACAAGATTTTCCATGAATTTATTACTTGACTAGTAAAAAAAAAAAAAAATAGATTTGTGGTGTGGCAGGGGGGATTTGGGAACTGCTTTGTCTTGAACACTCCTTAGGGTAGATTTTGGGATAAAAAGTCTCCTGATTTTTGGAGTGGTTTAAGATAGGTATAGGTGATCCTTGAGCTATTGTAAAGGGGAGACAATATTAAGTATTTTCTCATTTATGGCAAATCTTTATCCTTTTTTATTCCTCAAAATATTCCAGATGATTACTTGTAGAGAATAAGATTCCTACGTATAGGATGCTGCATGGAGGGGCACATTTTTGTACTGGAGAAGTTCCTTTGTCTAATGTCTAATTTTGGATTAATTATTTTTCCCCTCCCTTTTTTGATCCTTCTTGCCAGGTTTCCAGTGCTCTCTGCATCCTGCTTTACCCAGGCCTCATCCTTATTGACCATGGGCACTTCCAGTATCCTTGTTCTGCATGGAAATGAATTCCTGTTTATGGAAGAAGTGCTCCTTAGCACTTGTTAGCTGAGCACAGGGTGACTTTTGTGTACAAAGTCATCTGAGGGGTTCTGCCCACCCCAAACAGAGATATCAAAGGAAGCTGCAAGTCTGAAACATACTGGAGATAAAAATTATTGATATTGGCACAAATCAATCCCTACATGAATATCATTCTTCTCATGCCTCCAGCTCATCTCCCTGTCAGTCACTTCACTGCAGGCAGCATCAGTGGGGTTGTGACAGGGAGGAGAGTGATGGGTTGTGCTCCTGTGATTTGTGTGTGCAGAGGGAATCCCCTTAGATCTTCCTGGGATGGCAGAGCAGTGGCAGGTGGAGCTGTGTGAAATGCTCAGCTCTGTCAAACCTCCCCTTCTGCCTTGGCTGCACAGCTCAGGGAGGTGAGTTCAGGCCTGGCTGCTCCACAGTGCTGGTGGACACCTTCACAGGGGGTTTTTGTTAGTAACAGTGCTGGTTTTATACTGGTTTTGTAC
>VZTT01058422.1:183373-201132 GCA_013400855.1 Buphagus erythrorhynchus | reverse complement strand
TTTTCTGGTTTAGGAATTTTAATTTTTATTATAAGGCTTAATGTAAGTGAAAATGTAGTTGTATTATAATTAAGAGATATGTAAATGTGGATGCTATAGAATATCAGAGGCTCTTGTGAAGTCCATGCTGAGCATGAGCCCAAGAACAGAAGTTTCATAGACCCTTCTTTTGAGATTGTCTGAGTTCAGAATTCTTGTTGTTAAAGGATCAGGATTATACCAAGATGCCTTTCATTCCCATGGGAGATAATGACTTCCTGTCTGGATAGAAAATGTTCTCATTTCTCTTGAGAAGTTATAGGAAAAATGTTAAGTACTTCCTGTAACTTCAGAAAGAAATTTGATAGAAGCCTCCAACTACTTTTTTTTCTGTCTGTGCTGGGCATTTTTTGTTGTTCTAGAAGCTGATGGCAAGGTACAGGCTGTAGCACAGGGGCTCATTAGGGCCTTGGAAGATTGATTATTTTGCAGTCCATGTCTTCAACCTGCCAAGAGGATGGGCTGTGCAGTGGTGGAACTTGCATCAGAGCACCTCCTCACGTGGCACTTGCAGCTGGACTTGGCATTGCTGGAATTGTGTCACCAGACCCCAGGGAAAAAAAAGAAAAAAAAGTAGAACTGGGCTTATTCCCTGTAAAGGAATTTTTTTTTAAATGTATTTTTTACAGAAGCACAACAGAAGCAAACAGCTTCCAACTCTTTGTCCTATTACCCAGGAGAGGTTATTCTCTCTCACAAGAGGGGAACAAAAATACCAAAATCACAAATAAATGGTGATGAAGCCATTAAACAAAATGGAAATTAAGGGGAACGTGGGAATGAGATGGTGTTGATGTGAATTTTAAGAGTCCTTCACAAAGGGTTATATAAGAGAATGAACTAGATTCTGATTATGTTTTTGGATTCATTCCAATAAAATGAGGAAAAAAAGAACAATCCTAGATTTGTAGTGCCTCATTACCTAGCTGTGAGTTTTCCTGTACATAAGATGACTTTTTCATTTTACATTATAAAGCAATATTTTAAAAGGCAAAATACTTTATACAAAAAAAGCAGTGCTGCTTCTTTGCTATTCCAGTAACCCAGCTGGGCACTAAGGCTCAGTCTTATCATATTTCCTATTACAAAGGAGAGGCCGTAAAACATAAATTTTTTCTCCTCTATCCTACTACTAAAAAGTAAATGAAAGTTTGCAGTCACTGTCACAAATCACAGCTCTAAACTATCTCGCTGGGGTCCCAGGACCATGTGGCTGCACTGACTGCCCCAGCCCTCTCCCAGCTCTCAGACAGCTCCATGCTCCAAACCCAGCTCAGCTCCAGGTGCCCTCGTGAGCTTTGGGAGGCACAGGGCAGGTGCATGACCCCAACAGCCACCATGCTGTCAGGAGCACAAGTGGGGATGGGGTGAGCTTTCAGATTTAGAATATGGTTTGGGTTGGGAGGGACCTTAAAGACCATCTTGTTCCAAACCCCTTTCCATGGGCAGGAGAACCTTCCACTAGGCCAAATTACTCAGAGCCCCATCCAACCTGTTCTTGAACACCTCCAGGAACTTGGAATACACAGCCTCTTTTTATTCCCTATGAACACAATGAAGCCCATGGCAACAAAAGAAAGAAAATGGGAAGGAAAAATAAAAAGAAGCCATTGGCTTTTATTTCAATTCCTCTGATTCTTTTGAACTTGTGATCAGACATATTTTAATTAATTATTCACTATCAAAGTCCCCGACCATATGGGGAAGGGATTAGGTGAGGTGTTGAAAATGCTGCTGCTCTCCACTGCTGCCTGTCCCACCTGATGGGGAGGAGGCTGCAGCTATTGACTTGTGAGCTGTTCCTTCAGAAAAGCCAAAGCCCAGCTCCACTCAGCATTTGGAAGGACAGTTTATTTCACATTTCAAAGGAGATAAAAAATAACGGGTGAAAGAGAAATGACTTCTCGCACAAAGCTAAAGGGTGTAAAAGGTGTAAAGGATGAGTCTCATGACAAGATATGGAGAGAAAAAGTTGTTCCATTGTGTATATATATGTATATATTTATACATCTACATCTACATATATACATATATATGCACAATATATGCATATATACTTCACTGCTGTAGCAATACAAGGCAGTGAATGAATCTGTGCAAGCCAAATTGGTTTTGGTTGTGTTTCTTTGATCCTCACTCCTTCACTCCTTGTCCAAATTAATGTAATAAAAATGATTGTAATTTTTCTAGTACCATGGCTCGCTTCCTTTTCTAAGTTCAATTTTTAGGTGAAATTGGCTTTAACCTTGTGTTTTATCTTGGCAACAAAGAGTACCACTTGGCAGTCCCTTCACTGATAGATCAAACCAGCTGTGAGAGTAAGGAACAAATGGTCCATAGCAACCTCATCAGACATAAAAACTACGGTTATGTATGGTCATAAAGTCTTGACATTATTTACCAACAGATGAAGAATTTCTGGAAGTAGAGGTAGAAAATCCCATAGTACTGTGAAGACACGGGCAGGGAAATGTGGAATCTGATACTCAACGTGGGGGACACTCCAGGGGTGAAAAATGCCAAGAGCAAAACAACCACGTCCTCTGTTCCTCATTTGGCAATGCATGAAGATCAAATAACAGAGATTCTCTACATCAACCATTATCTGCTCTCTACAGATGGAAGTTTCAGTGGTGGAAAGCTGTTGAATACACAGGGGGAACAAAGCAGGTATTTATGCCAGTGCCATGGAAGGAAAAGAATGCAGCTGATTTATCCTGAGCAGCCCATGGGATGTGTCTGTTGCTTCACTGTGCTGTGGTATCTTTTGGCAGACAGCACAGCAGCCAACACAAGAGCACAGATCAGTTGTGTTGTGCTCTCTCTTCATTCATGACACAGAACATGCCATAAAGTCTTGCAGTCCTCAGGGCCGCCTTTCAATTCCTGAGCTTGGTGACAGCAAATGTCACTTGAGAAAAGCACAAGGGCTGTGATGGGTGATAATTTTGGGAAACACGGTGTGGGGCTTTGTCACTTCAAAGACACGTTCTGATTGTGATTTTGAGAGAGAATGTCGCTGTCCTGCTCTGTGTCCTCTCCATGTAGAGAAGGTACCCTGTGTAGAGCTGTGATGGGGAGAGGAGTCCACAGCTTGCAAGTCAGATGATGGGGAGTGGAGAGCCTGTGGCAGTGCCATGAAGTTAAAGGAACTGTTTTGGATCTCTTGAAAAAATAGGATTTCAGCTAAGATTTGCTCTTCTGCCAGTTAAAATTAGTGGAAACCTGAGAACTGTTTCAGATCTTCTAGACAGATGCCATGAGTCCAGTGAAGCTTCACACCTGCAGCTGTAGCAAGGCCAACGTCAGGTCTTGCTGAATGGGAAGTCTGGAGTTCAGAAACCAACCCCTTTTTCTTTTCTGAGATTTTTCTGAGATTCTGAGAAGTGTATGCAAGAGGAGGTGGAGGGGTCACAGTCTGGTGAATGTGAGGAGAGCTGACAAATGGGTTTCCTAACCAAAATAACTTTATATTGCATTACAGAAAGTGGTGTGCTTTGCAGGCTTGTAGGAGGGAGAGTCCTGCTTTTAATTATGATTCAACATTATTTTTCACTGATAATAGCTTTTTTGTAATAAAAGGAGGTAAAAATGAAATGTATGTTGCTGACTTTTTTGTGTGCACCAATGAGCAATACAATCATAATGTAGTTTTAGATTAAATTCTTTTGTTCCTTTTGTTAATTTGAGTTTGATGGCTTTCCCTGGTGCCAGAGGATAATTTACAGCAGACAAAATTCCCTTAAATTGATTTTTAAAAATGCTCTCACATACACTACATTAACCTTTTCATTCCCTTATGGTGTGTGTCAAAGAGAAACGATCCCTGTAACTCTGCTTATTGAAGAGACACATCTGTGAAGTGTATTAATTGGTAGAGTTCCCATTCTGCTCTGAATAGATTTTTCACATGGTAAATGAATTCCTGGCTGTGCTCACGCTCATTTATCTTTGAAAATACCAGTATAAAATACAAAATATTTTTTAATAAACCACCTTCATGACTCAGGAGAAGAGGTCTTTTAGTCAGTGCTCATGAGATGGTAACATGAATTGTTCAGGGAGATTGGAAGTGATCATGATAATGCAGTGTTTTTACTGCTGGTGGCCCTGGTGGCAGTGACTCTTGTAAAATGATAGAAGAATAAGAGGAAAAAATAATTGCAATTTGTGTCTCAATCAGTTTTGCTTCTTTTTATTTAATTTCTGTTTTGAGTGGGAATGTGGATGCTTCCATTTCATTCTGTAATTTACTTACTGAATCTCAGAATTGTGTTGAATTAAGGATAACTCCTTCAAATGAAAAATGAGCAACAAAAGTGTGCTTTCTATACAAGGAGTCATGCTGCTGTGGTGTTGTGCCACAGTTAACACAACTCAGTATGGGAAATGTGGCATCTTGCTTTCCCGAGGAAAAATGACTTAATGCTTGTTGGTTGTGTTTCCTGTCAACCAGAAAGTTTTGAAAATTAAAATAAACGACTTTTCAAAGCCTTGTAGTGTGCTGTGAGAACCCTAGCAAAAACACAAATCAATTAAAACAGACCAAGCATAAGACTCACAAACCTTTGGAGACCTTGGAGTTGCTTTTCCTGACAGCAGCATCGGTGCTGAGCCAGCTGCTGGCATTTCATGCCAAGAGCCCCAGCACCCTTCAAAGAGCAGTAATTCTTCAAACCACTGTTGTCCTAACATGGTGCAGGACAAGGGCCTGGGGACATTAAAACTTAAAAAGATAAACAAAAAAACTTAATGAACATCAAATCAGGATATCCATGAAGTGATTTCTGGTTCAAGAATATCTGAGAAATGCTTTAGCAAATCCCAATGGGAGAAGTGAGATGTTTCCCAGCTATTTTGAGGACAGTTTCACAGCCTGTGGACTCTCCCTCCTGCCCCATCATCCCAGTGATGCCCATGGATGTCAGCACAGATGTTGCTGCTAGCCAGAAAGAAATAGTCAGCATTATGAAAACCATCTGGTTTTTTTTTGTTGTGTCCCTTTCTCTTCTGTGTGAGTAACACTGTGGGCTCAAACAAGTGATTTTCCTTAAGTGTAAGAATTACACAGCTCGAGGGGAGTTGGGGACTAATGCTAAGGTTTTGGATTTGGGATACTGATGGAGTTTAGGGCTGCATTTCTATGATGGAGTAACCTGTAGGGGTGGAGGGGACCAAGCATAGGTGATCACTGCTGTGGTTTGTCATGTGCTCCCAGGTGTGCTTTTTATTATAGCAGGACTGTCACAGGGATGCTGCAGAAAAGGAACTCTTTTGCTAAAGAAGTTGTGGTAGGGTTGTGCTGCACTCCAGTATTGGAGGGTTTGGCTTCTAATGTCTTTTCATCTTAAAGAATTGTGTAAAATGCAGGCCCACACTTACACATTCTTCTTCCATTGTTTGTCTCAGTTTGAATTTGTATCAGAGAAGAATATTATTCCATAATTTTATTTAAAATCTTTGCTAACTACTGCAACATTAGAGACTTACTTAGCAAAAATGACCTGATCCTAGAAACAGCAGAAAATTAAAGGTAAAATTATCCCTTAAAGGAAAATTATAATATAAGTATCATCTCATATAAATATTAGTACAATGATGAATGATGCAATTGCATGGTCTTTGAAACATCCCTGCATGAAACAATTTGTCTTTTTCAAAACTGTAAATGAGTGGTGCTTGAAAATAATTGTGTGAAATCCATTTTCTCCCTCCCCGCTCTACATATGGATTTCATATTCCTCTTCCCACTGTCTCTGCAGCACACTGACCTCAAACCTTGGCTGTCTTCACAGCTCTTCCTCACATTGCTCCCAAGCAAATTATTTAGGAATTAAACTTTGTTTGCCTCATGTCTTCCTTCCTGTACCATTTAGAAACAAATTATTTGTAAACTAAATTATAAAAAAGCCTAGGAATTTATAAAATGTAACATTGAACAAAAGTTTTAATGTTGTCTTTCTACATAGGGAGATTAAACACCTCACTATTTCCCTTATCACAAATTCTTTCTAGGTGTTCAGAGTGATAAATTGAATTATTTTTTTTTTTGTTTACTGAAATACAGGTTCACTAAAAATTACAATTGCCTTTTTTCAAATGCAAGCGGAATGCCATTTTTTTAGAATTAGAGGAGACAAAAAAGCTGAGTGGTTGTTTTGCCAAGCTCTCAAATATTTCAGGAAAGCTTCTTTTCCTGTTCCTTGAGATCATAATTCTTCAAGAAATAGAGTGGGGAGATGCCATCCTGGCATGCCTTGGCAGCACCACTCTTTGCAGATGCTTTCTGCACAGCTATGGAGTCTCAGGGCTCGTGTGTGTTGTGGCTCATTGCAGGGGGTGTCAGGCTGTCAGAGCATTGTAGTAGAAAAACTGGAGCTAGGCAGGTGCTGTGGCATAGAGGAGTCCTGGAATCAGTGATATAATCTATGGCATTTGGGCTTTTCATGGATTTGGTGAGCACACAGACTCCTCTGGAATAAAATCCTAAGCATCAAACCAAGTTTTACTGGTGCTGTGGAAGATATTTCACTCCAGGAGATGATTTGCTTCCGTTTTAGAGGGTGAATGTGTGCTTATATCAAACACTGAAATAAAATCAAAGAAGTGCTGTTGATTTTATGGGCTCTGTCAGTATTGGGAATGGATCTTTAATTATGAAATTTTATGACTTGAATTACAGTAGTAGCTAAGGGCCCCTGAGAGGATTCACAGTCCCACTGTGCCAGGTGCTATAAAAACATCTGGGTTACAGCACCATTATGAACCAAACTAATGGGGGGAAAGTGAAGGAGATTAATAAAATGACATTAAATCAAGGCCAACACGGTTCTTGGCTAAAAGTGTCAGTAGTCACACATATCCTCTGCCTTACAGAGGTACAGTATTGCCATCTCCTTTCTCCTGGCTGTGGTCAGGACATGCCTGTGCCTTTGGCTGGAACCACTCGTAGTGCAACAGGTCCAGATGGTGTTTGCAGCTTGAGTTTTGTCACCATGAGAACAGGCTTCTGGCAGGATTTCAGAGTCCACATTCAAAGGTTCTAATTTATTTTGAAAGTTCCATGGAGTCACTCTGTCCCTAAGCACTAGGAATAATTTGGGAGTGTTTCAAATGGCAGTGATGTTTATTTACATATGCTGTAAGGGCATAGGAGGGTGTTGCAGTGTGGTTACTCTGCTTGGGTACAAAAGTCATGTGAAATGCCAGTTCAAAACACAGAGATGCTAAATTAATCTTTTAGTACTGCAGGGTCTGGAGGCGATCCAAAACCATTTCATCATAATGCCTATAAAAATGATGGGAAGCTATTAAATATCCATTTCTGCAATCCAGAACAGCTAGGAATTCCAGATATTACTGTATTTCAATCGTTTTACCAATTTATTTTTCTTTTAACTTAGTAGCAGCGCTGGGTTTCTTTTGTGGCTGGCACAGACTGGCTTGGCTCCAGTGGAGCCAATGATCTGTGTCAGTCAATGCTAACTGAGGATCTGGTGCCTTCTGCTCTAAACTGTGGAAGACTTGTCATCTGTTAAAGCTACACTTAGGTGAGTGGGATGCAGATGGCATTCATTTTCTCCTGTTGGTTTTGTAATAGAAACATGTAAGACTGGAAGCTCTACCAAAGCATAAAACATGCAAGGTTGAATTTTATGGGGAGCTGAGTGTTAAGGGCACAGCCTTTTCTTCACTCACTTTCAAACACACCATTAGTGCCCAGCCTCTGAACATTGGCCTGTGTGCACTTTGCAGATAATGGTGGGAGGAGATGGAGCCAAGCAGAATGGCTTTGGGGCATTCATAAAAGAGGCTCCCAGAAATGCAGGGAAGGAGGATGTGCTGCATTGTGTGCAGGGTAAAAGGGTTGTCTCACAGTGCTGGGGAGTAGGCAGCAAAGATGCTCCCTGTCACTTAAGCCATTGCTCCCTATCAGTAAATGCATCAACAGAAGATGAAGAAAAACATAACATAGTTGTCTTTCATCACCACAACAGACAGATGGTTTTATCCCTCTTATTTCTGTTGGGTTTTGCAGGAAAGCCCACGTATGTGCCATGCCTCATTTGTAAAAACAGAGTGAGTTTTTATTCCTCTCACTCTGAAGTGGCACCTTTAGCACCTGAACAACTGAGTTTGCAGTAGCCTCGGGCTCAGGCTCTGTGTCTGTCTGGAAACTGGTTGTTATTCAGCATCACACTCCAGCTGGAGCACAGCTCAGGGTGGGCTGCAGCAGCAGAGAGGAGGGAGGCGAGTAGGGAGGAGAAGAAAAGGAAAGAAAATAAACAAAATATCCCCAAGCAAAAGTAACTCAGCTTGACTTCAGAGGTGAGGATGATGCAGTTACATGCTTATTATTGTTTATCTGTGTTATGATGCTTCCTAAATTCTGTACTGACTGAGGTTTCCTCTGTGCCAAGCAGGGTATCAAAAATTATTCCTGCCCACAAAGAACCTCCCTCCCAGGTTTAAGTCAGGGGGGCAGTAGAGGATCCAGGCAGGAGGATTGTGATGAGATACTAATGCAGCATCAATCAGCAGAATAACCAGGAGCCTCAGTGAACCTCCTGCTGTAACCACTGCAATTCATCTAGTTTACTGCCATTACCATCACAATTAGTGTTTCTTTTTTTGCAACATAAGGTTAATAATCTAACAACTGTATGAGTTACCCACTCCTCAGCTCATTTGTTGTACCATTCAGCAGGTATAATTTGCTGCACTTTTGTATTATAAAGAACTAATTAGAAGCAAGATTATTTTTCCACTGAACTTCACAGGAGTTTTTGTCTTGGACAGCAGTGTTCCCATACCTTTTTATTCTGTGCCATGTTCTGGACTTGGTAAGCTGAGTTGTCAGAGACACCACATTCACCCACATTCCATCAGGCAGAAGTCCTAATTCAGAACTAGGTGGCATGAGTGAAAGGTATAATAAACACTTTTCAATTAACAGAGTTAACAAGCTTGTTAGAAGAATTTTTTCTTTGCTGTGTTTATAACTGTAATATTTAAGGTCAAAAATTAGAAATAAATCAAAAACAGGTAAGAAACAGAGCTTGCAAGAGTAGCAAGTATGGAAGGTAGAAAATTAGTGCTATAAATCCCCATCCTGACACCTGAGGCCAACAAAACATCTAGCACCTGCTTTTATTTCATACCATTAATTTCTTGGATTTGCTTTTGTCTTTTGCTTCAGATTTACACCAGTGTAACTGAGTCCAGAGCTCAGTCTCCATGGCCCAGTGTCATCTCCCTCTGCAAGGAACCTCTAAATACAGCACCTGTATCTGGAATGTATATATTTCATATGACACACCTGGGACTTATTGTTATTGCTCAAAAGTGGCAGCTCTGTGTTGAAAAAAGACTAAGAGGCCAACCATGACTATCTCACTGCTGATACTTCAAAGATTTTGGTCCAAGATGTATAAGTTTTATTAAATAATACCTATACTTGACAAGTGATGTCTATATTGTCCTTCAGCCATATAGACACGGTTATTAAAAAAAGAAAAAATAAGTTGTGCTTGATGAGTTGTTTTAAGAAGCTATTATATTATTGTATTATGACCACTGTGCTGGCAGACTTCTGGCAGGTTTCAAATAAACATGCCAGAAATAATTTTGTTGACAACATCTTGGGTTGGAGCACATCCAGCCTTCATCCATAACATGTCAACACAGTGATTCTTTCACAGAAAAATATGTCACCGTATATCTGTATTTTAGAGTCTTAAAATACTGTAGATGTCTAGATTAATGGCTCCAAAACCAACTTCACAGGTGGCTAGTGATGCTTTTCAAGCACAAATGAAGATGTAAGTGATAACATTTGCAGTTTTTAAAATGCGACATCAATGAAGTGTGCTTACGTAAAAAGCCATGGAAACATTTGGTTTACTTTCCAAATCCAAAATCAATTTAGTTTTCATGTAACAGGGAGAAGGAGGTGGAAAACAAGCAGCAAAGGAAAAGGAGAGAACCAGGTTGAAGGGCTTTAGCTTGCTTGCAGAGGTCATGAGGATGCTGTGCTAGTGCTTCATGTGAGGCAGAGAGGAGGTGGCTCCTACTGATGAGTGACTTCAGTGTTTTCTTTCACGTTCTTTTCATCAGAGCAGAAACCCTATGTGCTTAGTTTATTTCCCTTTGTGTCCTGTGCTCAGATTTCAGCATGAAACCCAAATTTGGTATCTTTAGGATTGACACAAAGGGCATCTGCTTGCTGGTTGGTTTAGATCTCCATGTTTATCTGTGCAAGCTGGATCTTTCAGGAACAGGCAAATTCCAGCTCTGAGCTCTGTGCTGGATGCATCCTTTGAGCTGCCACTTCAAGAACATCATTTATGTGCTTGAATCAGTACCTGCCTAGGGCTGAACTAAACACCTTCCTGGCTCCAGTCCCAAGTGCAGGGGCTCCCCTGAGCAGTGTGAACAGGCAGGAAATCACAGTGAGGGGTGGGGGTTTGCTGCCAAGGGCAGGGGGTATCACAGGCTGGTGGGGCTGTAATCCCTGCGAGGTAAAAGATGGTCACAGTGACACAGCACCATCCCTCTGGAATTAACAGAAATACAGATAGGAATAATCTGAGGTGGCAATGCTATCATGAATATGGTGTGATGTGTCTGCAGTTTTGCTGTAAGTGATTCTATCAAAAGAGATTTCAAATGACTGAGAACAAAGAAGCAGCTTTCCAAACCTGTGCTGAATAAAGCTGTTTGTCTTTCTTTGAAAAGTCATTTATCTTTCCTTGCTTTTTACCACGGGAAATTTCCTGATGGAAATTTGAAAAGAAAGTGAAAACCTTCTTTTCTACTTCCTTGTGGTGTATTAAACCCCAATATTTTGCTTATGAATAGTTTTCCTCCTCTTGATATACTAGAAATTCACAGTCTTTTTTTTCGTTGAGATTTTGCTCAAATATTGATTCAATGCCTGGAGAATTAATGGGATTGACTTGATAAGGGATTCAGTGCAAGTACAGCTGTCCTGAACGCTCAAGTATATGTGTGTATTTCTATCACACTGGGACTCATGGATGGGGAAATCACACTTAATGCAAGATGTTATTGAGGTCTTGAACTACATCTGGGTTTTTAGATGTTATTCAAGTCCATGAGCTAATTTTTTCTTCAATTTTAAAACTTCTGACCATTTGTGGTAGAGTGTTGTTAGATTATTTTCAGGATTGTGACTGTTGCCATCAGCTCTGTAACACTGTCAGTGTTTTACCTCTGTCCCAAGACACTCTGAGGGGTTGGCTGGGTTTCTCACCTGCTTCTCCTCAGTTCTCCTGTTTCTTTCTAGACTCCCCTGTACCCTGCTGTGAAAGAAAAATTATTTCTGCCACTTACTAAGAAGCCCTGCATTATTTACCTGGCTTATTTATAAATTTCCTTCCCTTGGAAAGCTGCAGACTGTCTTTTGTGCCTTTCTGCATCACCTGAAAACTGTAGACCATAACAGTTTCCTAGAAGTGATGTTAGAAGACTAAATTGATTAACACTTGTATTCATACTTAGGGTAAAGAATCTGTAGAAATTGAAGTATTTATTCTGCCTTCTTGTTGCCAAAATTACATTTCTCACAGCTCCTGACCTACTTTTCAAATTTTTCTCCAGTAACGATAGTAAACTATAAATTTGTTCCTTCTAATTATTTTTCATTTCAAATAGCCAAGTACAAACAAGGGGGAGACAAGGAAAGGAGGGTGTGCTCATCTCTACCACTCTTTGCCAGAAGGAAGAGAAGCCTCATGTATTTTCCAGATTTAGAATAAATGAGGGAGTACATCAGGTGTTTAATGCCTCAAACTTGGCTTTCTATTGCAGATTTATAGATTTTGTAGTGGCTAGATTTCCAAACATACAGAAAGTGAGTCTAGACATTATCTTTTTCTGTAAAATGAATTCTAGGGAAAGGTTGAAAAATATTTCCCAGCATCTTCTGCAAAAGAAACTGTGAGGTTTGCCTGACTTGCCTCTTCCAGTCTTGTTGCTGTGTATAAGAAACAGAAGTAAAGCAAAGTCTGAATAACAGAAGAACTTAGTCTACTAGAAAGCTTTTTGTTTTCATAAAACATTTAAAATGGGAAAAAAATAGTCTTTTAAAGAAGTACCAGCAGCTCTGTTTTAGACACACCATCCCTCATAATAAGGGAAATTAGGCAAAAAACCTAAATAGATGAGTTTCACAAGGAGAAGGAGCATCCAGAGTTGTTCTGGCTGTGAGACCAGATCCCTTGAGTGAATTCAGCCTCCCAGAAAAGCAGAGTGCACTAATATTTCATACAGTTCCTGTGGGTGCAGTATTTCAATGCGTGCATGAAACCACACAGAGTGCAAAACGCTAAGAGGAATCCAGCAAAATGCATGAAAGTGCAATAAATTTTTAAGATCTTGCGAATGCGAGCACAGCACTTCATAAAAACCTCAGTCCTGAGAGCAGGAGTGCTGTATATACATGGTAGGCAGAACATATGGTGCAACCACGGTGCAGTCAGAGCTAATCAATGTGTGGTGATGGAGCTTTTATTCAGAAGTTTTAAGGACGTGATTAAATTTAATGTATATGCTAGACAAGAAGCCTGTCTTCAATTGCTTAGACCTGCCAACCTGGGAGTGCACGCAGTATGCCCTGAGGAGATGTCATGTTTTCTGGAAAGGCAGGAACCTTCACCTGGGGGATATCCTTATTGATTTTTATCTCTATGCATGCCCCTGTGAATTATTTATCTTCCTGTATGCTTCTCTGACATCTTATTATGAAAGTCTCTTGAAGGTTACTGTAAAACTCCTCATTCCCTCATTAATGAGGGTTGGTAGGAAACCGGCGTTGACGAGTGAGTTTGGATGAGTGCTGGGATGGGGGCTGGTGCCCGTGTGCCAGGAGGTAATGGGGAGTGTGGGTTCCACTGCTGAGCCACCAGTGGGTGCACTGCATTTATTCACTGTGTAATTATTTGGGAATAATTCAATTAATGTCACCATGAATTACAACAGCATGAACTGTGTTTGGCTCAAGGGTGTCACCCACTGTGGTCGCAGGGTGTCGTTCTGCAGACTTACATTGCTGTCTGGATTCTGTGCTTGTTTCCTTGTCTAAGTGCCCTTTTCTAAATGTTCATCTTCTTTTGATGTTTCTAGGAGCTGGTGGGGAGTAATCCTCCTCAAAGAAACTGGAAAGGAATTGCAATTGCCTTACTTGTTATTCTCGTTATCTGCTCGCTGATTGTCACCTCTGTCATACTCCTGACACCAGGTATTTATAACCTTTAACTCACTTCCAGTCTGTTTTCCTTCTGTAATTTTACACTTCCAAGAGTAAAGGGATTGCAAACTAGCTGCAAAGTCGACATCAAAGGAATCCTCCCTCCTCACTTTATCTCAGTCTGATGCTGAGCTCAAGGCCATTCTTAGGTAGATTGTTTTAGAGTTTAACATTTCAGTTCAGAGATCAGGACTGCTGACCTGAGGGCACAAGCCTTGAACGTGAACATTTTCTAAACATGGATGGGGAATGTCATTTTAGAGGTGCCAGGGTAGGAGAGGAACCCACATGGGCAGTCAGTGAGGGCACAGGAACTCCTGAAATTCATGTCCACATGGAGCAGTAGTTGCCAGTTGAGTGTCATATCCTGGACAATTGGAAATTACATTAATGCCTGTGCCTTGGCACCTAAATCCCATCCCATTCAGCTGGGTTGATTTTTAGTTCAGACTATAGTGTTTACAAAGCAATTTCAGATAATGATATACCAGACAGTACTTATCCACAGCAATTAGTAACTTCCCAATAAGGAATTCTTTAAGTTAATCCCCTTACCAAGTTTCAGCAAAGTTCTGTGCATGTAACCTCTGTAAATTACTTCTCTTACGGTAGCTGCTGAGGTTGTAGGCTTGAATTTTAATGTGGTGTCATTATGATTATTGATTATTATGTATTTATACAGCCCTGTAAATTTCCATGCCTACTTAGGGAGTAGAAATAAAGCACTTTTGCAGCACTGACAAGATTGTGAACTGAATATGAAAAGACAAACAAAATGAGAGACAAGACAAAGAAAAAAGAATTCAGTGTCAGAAAGGGTGAGGAGCTACAACACACAGAGGGAGGCAAAGGTGCCCTGCTTAGGGATGTAGAGGAGAAGAACAGGGACTCCTTCTTGGATGAGTACATGTGCGTGGTAGAATCTAGGGAGAAGCAGGAGAGAGAGCACAGAGCTGAGGAGCAGCATGGAGGCAAGAGAGAAATGAAGCCTCAGAAAGTGGCAGAGCACAGGGTAGTGAAGTGGAAAAATGCGACAGAAGTTGTGGGACAAAAATTTCCAGCTCATTACATGCAGAATACATTCAGTCCAACAAGTCTAGGCCACCTTCCCTGACAAATTCTTATCCCACAGTCCTGCTGTGTGAGCAACTGGAGACAGTGACAAACCAAGAAATACAGGAGTGCATTGAGTTAATTTGAAAATGAGTGAAACAATCAGTGCATTATTTTTCTAGTTATTTATTGTCATGCCATATTCAGTTTATTCATGTTATCCTGAAGTTTTCAATGCAAAGTTAAGTACCATGTGGTCATACCAGAATAATTATGTAATTAATTTAAGGTTAAACTTATTAAATTAATTTTGCTGATGTTCAGATTCAACATCTATGGACAGTGCTCTTTATCTCTGAGATGTTTTGAGGCATGGTGTGTGGACTACACTTACATCAGGCACAACTTATTAGGCTGTGATTTTTCAAAGATGAGCATGAAAGCCTAGATTACTAAGTACATACCCATGAGCCTCAATAAATTCTCTTGAAGCTGAGCACTGCCTAGATGGGACCATGGGTGTCACTTCCATCAAAATCCAAGAGCATTAAATCCACTGCTCCCCTTGATCAACAGTGTGGATTACCCAGTCATGATAAGAAATCAGGTTTGATAAGCAAGGCTCTGCTCTCATGAGGCTGTGGAAAGGGGACAAGCCTAAAGAAGAGGCCATTAGGCTTCATCAGTAAAGAAGGATACAAGGGAGCTGGAGAGGGGCTTTCAACAAGAGCATGAAGAGACAGGACAGGGGGCAATGCCTTTAAACTGGCAGAGGGGAGGTTTAGATAAGATGTCAGGTGGAAATCCATCCCTGTGAGGATGAGGAGGCCCTGTCACAGGTTGCCCACAGAAACTGCGGCTGCCACATCCCTGAAAGTGTCCAAGGCCAGGTTGGGCAGGGCTTGGAGCACCCTGGGATAGTGGAAGTTGTCCCTGCCATGGCAGGGGGTGGAATGAGATGATTTTAAGGTCCATTCCAACCCAAACCATTCAATGATTTTATGATCATTGCTCCCTTGATCTCCTAATGAACTGACAAATACTGGAGACAGAAGAGGCTGTTTTGGACACATCTTTGCATTCCAAACCAAGCTTTAGTGGCTGAGTGTCTCTTTGCCCTTTCATGCACATATATGGGGTAGAGTGCAGCATGCAGGCATATAGTCCATGCTCAGACAAGGAGAAGTGGTTACCTGGACCCATAACTTGGTCTAATACTGGGAGAGCTTGGGTAATCTCTCAGGCAGTCTCCTGCAAAGTCAAGAACAACAGGTAAAGTGGGAAGTGGGGAAGATTTGCTTAGCAGGGCAGATAATGATTAAAGTATTTAATAACTGGGTAAAAGGAGGATTTGTATGTCTCTTCCAGATTGTTTTTCAAATCAGCCCAGACCTTTAAAGGTTTTAACTCTGGATTCAGATGGGCTGAAATCCCTTCTGCTTTGGGTTTCTCAGGGGCAGGTCACTCACCCTGCTCCAAGATTAGGACAAAAACTGGGAGCAGTGGACTTTGCATTCAGCAGTCGCTGTAATTACAGTGACAATGCTCTATTACTAGCTAATGCTTATGTCTTATTTTAAAAAACCCTTAAAAAATCTCAACATTGCTATGATTTGTATATCCTTTTTGTATTCTAGAACAACATTCTCAAAAGAAGTAGTAATTGGTGGAAGTTTACATTAACTTAGACTATAGGACACCACACACACACACCATTGCCTATGCTGAGCTTCTCCAGTTTCAGGGTGTGTGAGTCCTGCCATTCCACCCACCTTTGAAAAATGTTAAACTCTTCATACAAATGATAACAGTGTTGTTCTGAGGCTTTCTTAATGGGCAGCTCCTCACTTGTCACAGCATGTGGCACCTATGCATGTCCCATTCCATTGTTTGTGTATTTATATAAAGACATGCAAATCTTTCTAGAAGTCTGCCCATGCACACACACACAGAGCAAAGCTGAAAAGAGGACCCAGTCCTACAGAAATTTTGAGTAAAATAAGGCCTTTCCAAATTTCATTAGACATTGTGCTTAGGAACAGGCTGATTTCTCACACGTCTGTTCCTGATATTTAAAGCTTTCTGGAGATATACATCACATTTGCTCCTTTCAAATCTGACCTTTTAGCTGAAAAAAAAAAAGAAAGTACACCTTAATCCATATTAAAATTTTTCCAAAATCCATAAGAAACATTTCTCAGAAGTGGTACTGAGCTAGTCATTGCATAGCATTTATTCACAGCATGCTGTTCAACAGTCAAAGGCATTGCCTAGAAAGCTTTGTAGCTCTTGTGATACTCAGAGCAAAGCACTATCCTTTGACCAGCTGTGCAGGAGAGCAATTTGTTAACCACAGTTATATACAAATGTGTATTTTACACCATTGGAAGCAGGTGGGATATTACAGAAGGGAGAAAGGCTGCCTGTTTGCCTCTGTCTTTTGGGCTTCAGAGAGGTCATCTGGGGGAAAAGAGGGGTCAGGTCTGCCCAGGGATCAAGCAGGTATGCTGAGGTGGGAATGGAGCTCTTGGTGTGCTGGCCACAGAGAAATGGAGACATTGTCCCCCACATGCAATGCACAGCAGGCCAGTTTGTGTGTGAGGAAAGCATCTGGCACCAGCCTGTGGCTGAGCACCAGAGTGATGGAAAGAAAGGTGGGCACCCAAAGGTGGCTGTAGCCTTCTGACCTATCAAGCAGCCTCTGAGCATGGCTGGAGTTGAGAAAAAAGCTTGGAAGAGAAGAAGCAAAACAGGCAGTGAGGTCAGCTCCTTGCTCCTTTTTTGTTTGAGTTTTCTGGATTTGTGGAGGATCTTTGTTGGTTTTGTGTTCTGGAGAGCTGTGTGATGTCAGTTCAGCCCAGGCTGGTTTGGGTGTGCTGACTGCAAGGATGGAGAGCAGGCAGAGGAACCCAAACACAGGGTTCCTGTCATGCCTCTAGTATTGAATCAGAACCAATAGGGACATGTTTTCACTTGGTTCTCTCAGCATGTAGCTGTGATGTTTGGGTGCTGGGTTTGTGACTTGGCACTCAGATCTCAAGTCCCTGTGCCACTTGCATGGCTGCCATGCTGCCATCTGCTCTGCTGTGCTGGGGGATGTGAATGCAAAAAAAAATGGTGTCTCATGCTTAGTCCTGTCATTCCATAAGTCCAGAGAGGCCTCCAGGTCCCTGCAGTTGGGTGTGGACAGCACAACCTGTCCACCAGCTGTTTTAGACACCCTGAGGAACACTTAGGATCTGCTGCTCAGGACAGAGTGTGTTGCCTGAGATCCCACAATTGCATTTTTTCCTCCATAAATGTCTCCATTAGGGCCAGAGGAAGGGAGCAGATATTCTTAAAAAGCCCTGTGACCTACCTGTCTGTTAGAGGAGAGATCAGTAAATATATATATATA
>VZTT01058422.1:146972-183293 GCA_013400855.1 Buphagus erythrorhynchus | reverse complement strand
TGAGATGAATGTAGTCCATGTTCTTGCAGCTCTTACAGCCCAAGGCAGGGCTGGAAGGGAAGGACAGGGCAGGAAGGGAATCTCACCTCATGCCTTAGAGAGGCTCCTAAGTGTGCAGGTGCTGTCTCTCTCTCCTCCTGCTGTCCCTCACGAGGAGCTGGAGTGGAGGAACAGAGATGGTGCAGCTCCCAAACCAGCTGTCCCCATCCTGCTTCTTCCCAAATCTCCAGCACAGAGGTTTGCTTGTGCCTGTCCCTATGCCCCCATGGAGGGAGGAGGGCTCCTGGGGAAGCATCTCCTGGAACAGGCACAAACCCAGGGCTGTGTGTGGGCTCCTGCCCCACCTGACCCCCCTGGGTATCCAGTTCTGGGGACCTGCACCAAGGTGAAATTAATTGGAACGGTTTCCTGGGGTCCTCGTCACCTATGTTTTCCATTTTAATAAATAAAATTATGCAGAATAACTTGGCATAGTGCTGTCACACAGAGGGATTTGGCCGAGGACTTGTATTAATGGGTTCTGGTATTTGGAAGCCACAGTGAACAGTGTGGTTGAAGTCTCAGCCAGACTAGGGAAAAATATGAACATAGAAGAATATAACTTAATTTGGTAAAAGTGAAAGTTTGTTCTGAAACACCTTTTAGTGGAACAAAACCCTGTTCATAAGTATTTTTCTGTCATCTCAGTTAGATAAGGGGCTTCAATTTAGTACAGCAAAGAAGACTTTTTTTCCCACAAATAAGTGCCTTCAGGGTCTGATTCCACTTTTCTAATCATAAGTGTTCACTGTAAGTTTAGCATTAAACAATATTAAAGATATCTAAGGCTCCCAATAAACCTCAGGCATGAGGATACTGTCATGAGGAAAGATGATGAAACACACATTCCTGCTGTGGAAATACTCAAAAAGTGGCCTCCTCTTTTCTTTAAAAGAGCAAATGTATTTAAAGCTGACTGAAATGTTTCCATGAAAATATTATTTCAGCAAAAAATTGAATGTTGACAACAAATTATTCATAGAGGGTGACTGCTTGTCAAAACAAAAAAAAATTACAGTTGATGGGAGAAAAGGAAAGATGGAACATATTAATCAAAATTGTTGGGTTTTCAGAGTTGTTGTTTTTTCTCTAAAATTTTCAGCTTTGATATTGCCATGTTTACAAATGGAACTGTATATCCCTTAACTAAAAATTAAAATTAGTATGGGCCATCTATGCAACACCTAAGAATTAAGGGTTATGTCTCATCGACTTTTCAAAAATGTTTCTGCAAACAAATGTTTGATTCCTATGGAATATTTTTTGTGAATCTTGTCAAAACTCTGTGTGATTATAATCTGTGTGATTAAACACCTTTCCAACTATGGTTTTATGTTAAAAATTTTAAGGAAATAAAAATATAAGCTATAAAAAACTGGTCATTTTAACTACTTTTAAAAATGTAGCTCATAATTTCAGAAATATTTTAATGTCTAGTTGTTGAATAGTAACACCTATAGGTATGTTTGCGTGACTTAGATTTTTTTATCATGTTATGTTGGAAAATGTGTGGTTTGGCCCATTTCTTGGTCTTTTTGTAGTTGCTAAGACCAGGAATATATAGCAAGGAGGGCTCTGTTAGTGAGCCACTGGGTGGTCCTTTTATAATGCCAACAGTGGGAAGAGATTTGTGTGTGACACAAAGCTTAATGTGTAGCTTAATGTAGGGCTGTTTCTAAATGAGATATGACATGTCACTATTCACAGTTTCTGGGCTTTCAGATGCATTTCAAAGTTCAATTAATGGTAGTTTATTTTTGAATGTTTTACAGTCGAAGATAACAGCTTGTCTCAGAAGAAGAAGATAACAGTGGAAGATCTCTTTAGTGATGATTTCAAGATTCATGACCCAGAGGCTAAATGGATAACTGGTGAGTTTTGAGCACTTTGTAGCATCTTTGCTTTGTTTCCTTTCTCCCTGGCCATTCTTTTTTTTTTTTTATGTACTTCTTAATTCCTCCAGTTGTTTATGTTGCTCCTGAAATTACAGGATCAAGGACTGATTGGGGTTGGAAGGGACCTCTGGATATCATCTTGTCCAAATCTTAGCTCCAGCAGTGAGAGCTGTTTGCCCAGAATCCTGCCCTCAAATTTCTATTTTCAACCTTCAAGTTCCTGTTCCAGTTTTCCTCCTGTTAAATATGCAAACACCACTTTTTATCTAGGGCTGCCCACTGGGCTCATAGATAGGCATGGAAAACTACAGCCTTTTTCTCCAAGAGCATCCAAGACTTAGTAAGTGATGTAACACATGGCTGGAAGAAGTGATTGGAGCACCATCAGTGATTATTTTACCATAAGCAAAACTGGAGATTTATATTCCCTCATCAAATCAGTTTTTTTTTCCTGGCAGAGAGGTGAAGCAATGCAAAGCAGCAGGCAAGCAGTGGTCCAGCAGCAGCTGGGCTGGGGCTTGCACACAAGCCATGTGCTCTTTTATCCTCTGCTGCCTTACATTTTCCAGTCAGGGGAAAACCAAATAATGCTTGAATTAATGCATGTTGGATCTGCTGGAGTGGAGCTTATTTGGGGGATGTAGATTCCAGCTCTCACCGGAAATTGCTGCAGTCAGAACAAGCTTTGGCAAGAATAAAATGATTTGTGGTGTGCTGTTCATGTGAGTTCTAGTCCAGCTCCTATTATCATGGAAGTTATTAGCTTTTCTTTTGCATATAATGGGAAACTGGAACAAGTCCTTCCTCATGTTTAGCTTTCCTTGTCTGCTGTGTCTGTTGGGAACAGAATTTTAATACCTGTAATGAAAAGTGAGAGTGTTAAAGGGTAGTGCTGAATTAACACTTCCCCAGCTGCAAGTTCTGCCACCCACTCAAGCAGAGGGGAAAGCTGTTGCAGACAATAAACACCTTCACAAACACACATGCCAGAGTGCAGGAGCTCTTTTCCAGGCTGTGTTCTCTGTGGGAATGGTGCTCCCCATAACCACTTTCTGGGAATGATGATGATGATGGAAATAGTAACTGCATTGAAGTTCAGGGTTTTTTGTCTGGCATCCTTTTCCTTTTAACACAGATGTCCTGATGGCCCTAATGAAGGAAAAAGTGTTTTACAGAGACTTTGACTGCTATTTTTTTATTTGCTAGAGTATAGAAAATAGAGCATAATGGAGGGAATGATAATGAATTAGCTAAACTTAGTTTAACTAAGTTTAATTAACTAAACTTAAACTGAACAGAGAATGAAGTATTGCCATAGAGCTGGTATAATATCCTCCCACAGATGATGTCACCTGATGTGGACACAAGGCTTGTTTTGTACAACTGCAGTCTGCTGTGGAAAAACAGCATTTCCCTTGCTCTTTCAATTATGGTCAAATACTAAAATCATATAAACTTTTATTAAGATTAGGATTCTGATCTTGTGTATTTTAAAATCCACCTCTGTCCTCTCATATACCCTTAATGACTCAAGTGCTTCCTTGCCTCTGAAATTACTAAAATGTTGTTTCTGTAAGAGACAAAACACAAAGACATATTGTGAAAACATAGACAGAAATTTTAGAATTACTTACTCTATAGTTTTGACATGGAAAAACACTGACACAGATTTTAATACATCTAAAGGAACTTTATGAAGCCCATAGATACCCTGCAGATTTATCCAAGGGTGACTTTGCATTTAAGGGCAAGATGCTGATCTACAATGTCATTCATCCAAGGACCAAGAGCCATTTTACAACATTAATTGCTTTTCTGTATTTTAGTTGGGTTTTTCACAGCTTTCTCTAGTTGGCTAAGTGGTGAAATTGTGATTAAGATGAAAGACCAGCAGCCAGATTCCTAAGCACATGTTATTATTGGTCTCTTATTTTTCAGTATGCAAATGAAAGACTCCAAAAATGCCAAAGCCAAACTAATTAACTTAGTATAACAAGATTGCTGGAATGCCTTAGGAAAAGAAAAAATTGCACATTTTAAAATAGTATATTAAAGTTGGATGAGAGCTTACAAACCTAGCTGATGCTTTGTGGGGATCCACACAGTTGTTAAAATAGAAGTATATAAATATAAAATAAATGGGTAGCTGTTGTATGTCCTTCTTCTCTTTCCTCTCCTGCTAATCATACAGCAAAATATCACAGTCATTCAGAGCTCTTCAAAATTCAGTCCTCCTGGTTCATCAAAGCTCTGTTTCCTTTCTTTCCCTCTACATTATTGCAGAAGAGAGGAGGTTGGTGGCCAGAGATGAAGCATGCTGCATGTTTAGAATTATTTGAATCATCTGAGGGATTTGCTCCCAAAATAATTCAGTCAGTAAAATATCTGTGTTCTTCCCAGTAAGCAAGGGGCTGATTCAAACACTGAATGAGGAAGGTCTTTCATTTATCTAGAATGAGTCTTAGAGCAAGTGTTTCAATAAATAAAATATTTCTATTCAGGGTCACATTTAAAAATATGCTGAAAGTTCCACGAAATTGATGTGATGAGCTCATGTTTTAGTATTTTCCTGATTATCATTGGGCATGTGGAAAAACAACATATTTCTAATCAATAGCTTTGTGTCATTCTATTGATTTTAAAGGACCTAGGAAAAAAGAAAAGAACCAGTCTCAAAGCTGACATAAAAACACTTTCAGTATAAAGATTACAAGCTTAGTCTCAGCTTTAAATCACCGTTTGTGGCTCATTGTGGGTATATTTGCATTGTTTTTAATTGGAATTGCAATTAAATTTACTTGCACAAAGTGAGAGGTGTGGCAAAGTTGTAAACTTGAACATTTTACAAGTTCTGTGATGCCACTGTAATTTCAAATTCCAGTTTGCATTTTTATCCACTGGTCTAGGGACAGGAAAGAATACTTTGTTGAACTAGGATCTGTCTTCTGCTGTTCTGCTGCCCTGACCACTCTGTTAAGAGCGATGCAGAGAGGAGCGATGCATTCACAGAGCACACAGTGACAGGCCAAGGGGAACGGCTTCAAACTGACTGAGAGCAGGTTTAGACTGGATATTAGCAATAAATTCTTTACTATGAGGCTGGTGATGCTCTGGCACAGGCTGCCCACAGAAGCTGTGGATGCCCCATTCCTGGAATTGTTCCAGGCCAGGCTGTATGGGTCTCTGAGCACCCTGAGATAGTGGAAAGTGTCCCTGCCACAGGCAGGGGATTGAAACTGGGTGATCTTTAGATCTTTTCTAACCCAGGCCATTCTGTGATTCTATGATTCTGTGACTGGAATGGACTGCTCCAGAGTTTATTTCTAGATCCACTTCCAGGTACTGCTATTGGTGAGGTTTTCCCTGTAGTGTGTGAGAAAATGCTGACTTTATTGTGAAGGTTTCGTTTTTCAGGACAACATAGCATATATGTCATACTATAGGAAGTGTAAAGGAGTTAAGTACAGGAGGTTTGGGGGTCTGCAGGCACCCCCCATGCAGCAGTCCAAGTGGAAATAATCTGAGCTGTGTCTGCTCCAGCCCCATTCATCCCACACCTCCTGTGCTCTTCTCCTCATCACTCCATCCCTCACACTCTGCGCTGAACTTCCTTTTCCTGTACAACTACCACTATATTGTCTATACACTTAACAAGCACATGAGCTCCAATCAGTGGCTCTTTTCATACTGTGCATGTTAAATGCAGTATTTGAACATTTCCTTGTTTTCATATCCCCCTCCATAGCCTGTCAGGAGTGTCCTGTGCCAGCCCTTTGTCAGCCCTCTCCCAGCTGACAGGTGGCCTGCTCGTTAGTCTAGTCCCTAATTGTTTAGCAGTTCTGCTCATGAGCACCACATTACTTTGTAATTAGGCTTCACAATTACTAGGCTTTTCCTGTAATTTCTCTCACACACAGTTTAGTTCAGGTTTCTGAAAAGCCATTCTGGATGGTGCAATGTTCTTGTAACATTCGACAAAAAAATGGGATACTGAAATTTGTTGTCATTTTGTGCTGAAGAGCAGCTAGGTCATCTGATTTCTTCTTTAAACAATAATTCATAGTCGTTATTTAGATCTTACCTGAGAAGCCAGTTGAGTCATGCATTCTGGTTTTGTGGCCCTTTTGAGCTGCAGTGATCCCTGCCAGCTGTGAATCTGACCCCCAGCATCCTGAGAGCACTCCTTCCTCATGGGGAAGGAGCATCATGTAAAAGAAAGCAGTGGAGACTGAACTGTACATGCCACCTGTGGAGACTTACACTAATCTTCTGTCTTTGTACTTAAACTAATTTTCTGTCTTTGTACTTAAATAGCAAATAGATTTTGCCCACTTTGAAAGTACTTGGATACTGTTTCAGTTAGAAAAACATCAGAGCATCCTCTAATATCCTGACAGAGGTAATTGCAATGGATTGGGTGCAATGTGTCAGTCCTTACTTTTTAGAGAATGTTTTTCCAGCCTTGCTGTAGGCATCTTGCAAGACAGCATATTTAGCAGTGGCTCTTGTCAGGATTTTGGGCTGTAGGTAAGTGACTGGAGGTTTCAATTAGGAGAGCATTTCCTTGGGCTAGACACTGGGGAGGCAATCCTTGCAGAGGGGTCGTAGCCAAATGGGAAGAATAAAAGTTGAAATGAAGAGCACAGTATATTCAAGCAGTGAAGAGCACTGAGGTACAGGACAGCAAAGGACATGTTTAGGGTCACAGGAACTTAAAAAATGTGAAAATCAAGCCCTTCTCTCTAAGGTCCCCGCCCACTCACTTCACCTGCAATATTGGGAAAATAATATTTATTCTTATGAGGAAAGGAATAATGAGTAAATTAGCAAGAGGCTTCAAATGACATTTTCAGAAATGTCTCAGTTATTTGGAAACCTGCCACTCAGTGAGAGCCAGGATCATGGTGTGCCCAGCTCGCCTCTGAGAAAGGCAGCTGGGCTTTTATCTCAAAAGTCCCTTTGAAAAATGCACTAATAACTAATATCTAGATATAATGAAGTAATTCTTTTCTCTTTAATACTGAAGCACATACGTTTTGGTGCATGTTTCTCTAATAACATCATAGAATTTCTGGGCTCTTTTAAAGTCTAATATTGAATTTAATGACCTAGAACTAATAGGTTTTATTCACCATGCTGAAAAAAGCATAGTGTTGTGACTGAGGTAATTTATTTCAGTTTACCTTTAGTAATAATGCTCAGATCAACAACACTTAGACAGCCCAAATGCCCTCAAGCCTCTTCTCTGCAGTGTAAATCCATTGCACTGTATTGATAAAAGCACTGATGCATTTCAAATGATCCAGATGCGTGTGGAGTAAATGAATTATTTATAGTTGCTTTGCATAGATATTAAGAACTTTGTAAGTGCTAATATTTTTCATTATGAAAAAGGCTTGTGCTAAGGTGCTGCTTTGACAGCTCTTTAGACTAAAATTGCCCTCCTAGAGGCTGCAGCATGGTTGACTGGAGTGCAGGTTTCTCTGGGCTGCTTCTCCACGGGCCAAAAAGATTCATAGAATCATTAAGGTTGGAAAAACCTCTGAGTCCAACCATTAACCTGGCACTGCCAAGTCCACCACTAAACCATGTCCCTAAGCCCCACGCTGACATGGGTTTTGAGCACTTCCAAGGGTGGTGCTTGGTGTTCCAAGGATTCCACCACTTCCCTCAGCAGCCAGTTCCAGTCTTTGACGAGTGAAGAATTTTTTTCCTAAATCTGGCACGACTCACAGTCACTTCCTCTTGTCCTATCACTTGTTGCTTGGGAGAAGAGCCCAGCTCCCACATCACTATAACATTTTGTCAGGTAGCTGCAGAGAGCAATTGACAGCTTGTACTTGCTGTCCATCCAGACTGAGAGGCAGCAGGAGCCTTTCTCTTGGCAAGGTTGGGCTGTCAGCAGGAAAGGAAAACTCGTCTTTCTGTTTGCCATCTGAGGGACAAAGTTGCCTTCTTTGGGCCACTGTATGTTGCAGTCTTGAGCACGTTTGGGATCTGTGAGGAAGGAGTTCCCCATGCAGGAATCCTTGAGCCCCAGTGCCATCCCAGTTCCTGTCTCATGTTAAATGAATGTAAGTTAGCAAATGCTCACATCTGGTTTTGTTAGTGTAAATCTGGAGAAGGCATAATTAGAAATATTAGCTCATTAATTTCACTATGTTTTAAATGTGTGTTAAAAAGACAAATGATTTGGTTTACTGTTCTTAGTGGTTCAAAGAAAACTTTCTCTACTCTCAGTTCAAACCTTATATCCAAACTAAGGGCAGCTTCTTTCTGCAGTATTTTTATGAGTGTTTTGGCTTTGGAAATGTTTTTGAAATACTTTCTGAAACACATGACAAGATACCTGGTGCACAGCACATTGTTTTGTGATGTCTAAGGTTTAATGAACTTCCAGGCCCCATTACAAAGAACCCCAGCCTATAAGGATGACCTTATGCTGAGGTAAAGACACCCTCACTAAAGTAAAATGCTATGTGGGCCAGAAGAAAATACAGGGGAAGGACTAAGAAGGCTCTTCTGCTCTAACATAGCATGGTTTTGCTGGGGATAGCCTTCAGAAACCCTCTGTTATGATTCATAAAGATATGGATGTTTGTTAAATGAACTTTTGGGTAGTGTTGGTGCCAGTGGAAGTGTCCATGCACTTTAGAGCTGGTTGATCACTATTCTTATTCTAAATGCCTTCATGAGGTGACATCCTGTGTTGCCAAAGCAGAATAGGTGAGAGATTTTGCTCTGTCACTGCTGCCACATTGAGGAAGAAGTTAGGAATATGTTAAACCACTTGAACCATAATTTTGATTTTAGATCTCATCTTGGATCATCTTCTTCAGAGATTTCTGGGGATCTGTGATCTGAGAGCACTGGAGAGAATTTGTCCTACTCCTGCCTTTCAGCTTCTGGGCAGCTGCCCGAGTTCAGTAGTGACAGCAACCTGTTCACTAAAGACAGGAAACTTTGGAATTAATGGCTTTTTAAGAGAGTATAATAGGCTGTGGAGGAGAGCATTCCTGCCATTTAGCTGTTTTGTTCATTACTGCTAGAGAGAATGAAATGGGAAATCAATTTGGCTCTTTCAAAAATTAATACAGTCTGCAGGAGCAAGCTGGGGAGGAGTGTGGTGCCAAGGATTGGGCAGTGCCTCAGTGCACTCTGCTCTGCAGTGCTGGAGTGCTGGTGGGACACATGTGCTGCTTTTGAACTGAGAAAATAATTCTTTGGTGTTTACAGCAACTTCTGAATTTAGAAGGAGAAGTGTGTTGCATAAAGTCATGTTTGGGAAAAATATCACGCCCTGGAAAAGCAGAAGTAACACAAGGGGTTTGTGTGTGTGGTGTTTTTGAGTAGTTTGATGTCTTGAGGATGACAAGATTTCCATAAGAGCCTAAGCCTGTATTTAGAAGCCTCCATAGGTAACCTAATTTCTCCAAAGCCTGCTGAACTCTAATCATTCCCCTGCTTGTCATGATTGCTGTTGAGCCTCTGAGTCAAACATCCTCCCGAGGTATCAGCATATGGCTTTAGTTAGAGAGCATCTAGGAACACACATGCATTAAAAAGTGGCCTCAGGCATTCAGTGCCCTAGCTTTCTATTTGTTACATCTCTGCATCTTGCCAGGCTGAGTGAAGGGTCTGGCCCAGGGACAGGGCTGGTGGCATGAAGGTCACCTGGGAGAAGTGAGATGCAAGGAATGAGTGATGAGGAGGGTAGGGACAATGTGATGCTGCACAGTCACTCAGGACAGAAGCAGGGAGGATCTTGGGGGTGTTCCAGGTGGAGCAGGAGCTGGAGTTGTGTGAAGAGTGAAAATGAGTCTGGAAGTCAGTACTGCTGAGAAGTGGCTTAGTGGACTATGATGAAGAGCTGGAAAATACATTAAGTTGCTATGGCAGTAGCAAAGAGAACAATTAGTGAATCAAAGATGATTGAAAGAGGCAGGAGAATTCTTTGGACTTCATTACTTCTTATCTAGGTTCTGTTAACGCCTACTGCCCATAACTCCTTAATTCTGTTCCCACCAACTTTTTTTTAAAACAAAAGAGGAAAAATAGACTTCCCCCCAACAGGCAATATCCCACTCTCATATCCTGGACTTTCTAAAGCCTTTAACAAAACAGATTCCTCATTTCCATTTCAAGCCCTATTCCAGTAAAATTAGTGCTTTTCCCTCAAAGTAGCTCAGAAGCAAGGCAATGCCTCCTGGCGTGACTGTGTCTGCCAGCAAGAAGCAGCTTCAGGGAATAATTTGAAGTTGTAAAAGGTGTGTGAAAGCTAGAACAATTTGGGCTCCTTTGTGTGTTAAATTTGTTTGTAGATTTGAGGTAGAAATCCCTGGGAATTATTTAGAAGCTGCCCCCCTTTGCTCCTCCCCATCAGCTGTGTGTTGCTCTAAGGTGCACTGCAGCGTTTCTAGCTCAGAGCTCCTGGTGGTGAATGCAAAGCTGATAAATTCATTGCTGGGTCCTTTTACCTGCCAGCCAGGCAGACGTACTGCAATGACACTGGATTCACAGTGGGGAACCTTTTGATTAAAAATTAAATAAATTTAAAAAAGGAGAGCAGCAGGGATGGAAGTGGGAAGGAAATGCTGCCACAGGGAGCGGTAGCATCTGTGGGGGACTTTGAAGAACGTGGCTCACAGCAGAGGTGTCTCTGAACCACAGACACACAACCACATGCACAGTCTTGCCTGTGTGCTGTACAGTTTCAATCCAGCCAGGAAAAGGATCAGGGTTTTTTTTCATCCTGTTCAAAGTGGCTTGAAATCAAAACCCTGCTGGCTCTCAGAGCCGAAGGAAAGGCACTGGTTTGTCAAGAGTTTAACTGGGAGAGGGATTAGGTGTTCTCTCAGTGGGTGTTAGTTAAAAATCCATGTGGATAGCTACAAGTAGAGTGTGACACCAAGAGATGCTTTTCCCCAGCTGACACCTGTGAACCAGGTAAAGGTGAGCTCCCAGCTGTCCCCAGCCCTTGGGGAAGGGGACACTGCAGTGACAAGAATTGCCTGTAATAAGTCTTAAAAAGGATGGCCATAATAGCATTGCTGCTGCTTGAATTTGTACTAAAATTAAGTTCCTGAGTTTTTTTCCTTTGACTCTTCAGAGGAATGTAACACAGGCAAGAGGAGGGAGAGAAACAAGAGCTGTGCTCTACTCCTGGTGATGGAGCAAGCTGGGCACAGAGAGGGTGATGGTCTCCCTTCCCCAGGAGATTGGCTGGAGAAGAGGGAGACCTGGCATTTTCATAGCAATTTCACCATGAGGAGGATTGCTTTTGGAGAGAGTAAGAAATTTTATTTTCCTTGGATCCAGCACTGCTTAGAAGATGTGGGCAGATAGAAAGGAGACTCAGTTTTGAACTGCAGGAAAAGAAGGTGAAGAAAGAAAATTTACATTACCTTGCTGAAGGTTTTCCTAACAGTCAGGCTGATTTAAGGATGGAAAAAATTTAGGAAAGAGGCACTTCAGAGATAAGCACCCAGGAAAGCACAGATGGAAGAAATGAGGTGCATAATTGCAGGATACACTGAGCAAAAAGCACACTCAAGGGAGGACTGTAAAGGGGTGATGGAGAAAGGAGAACTCGTCAGGGTGTTCAGGCATCTTGTTAAGCCACTGATCCTAATTACTGCACACTGCTGATACCTTCAGTAGTGATTTCCAGAAATGTTTGTCTTTTGATACAGTCCATCCCTGGGAACCTTTTGTCTTCTAGGATGCAATTTGCTTACTTATTAAAATTTAACTTTTTTAAAATATATTTTAATCAAGGCAATTTTCTGTTTTCCACACTGCCCTGCCCAATTTTTATTCCTTCTTGGAGATTTTTACTTGGTGGAAAGAACATTTTCCTGACTCAGTAGCTTTCCTGCAGCTTGCTCCAGTGCTCTTGGACACTTGTTGAACGCAGAATGCTTACCAAGTATTAATTGGAGCAGTCTGCATTCTACTTGTTCCTTTTAATGAACATTAAATAAATATATGCTGAGATACCATAATTAAATAATTTGAAGGCAGGAAATACTGTATTTCTGGTGATTAAACTTTATATCAACTCTTTGTAACTGAAAATTTAGCAGGCAAAGATTTACTTATCTAGGAAAAAAGTCCCTGGTGAGCTTGGATCTCCTGACTGGATTAAGGGCTGAATGTATGAAAAGCATTTTTTTTTTTTTTTTTTGACAGGAAATAGAACCAGACTTATATAATTCATTAAAAGAAATTTAGGATGATATAATTATCATTGATCAAGGGAATGTAATTATACTTTAAAACCTCACATCAGTGGAAATTCAATTAACAGCACAGGAGACCAAAGGTTTGCCCAGCCCAAAATCCTGTTTCCATGAGAGGTGATGTGTGTGCACAAAGATGAGCAAGAGGGCACTGAACCTCCCTCACTTTTTAGCTCAGAGAATTCTCAGATCCTCTTGCATATTTTCTGTTTAGTTGCCCAAAATAATTTTCTCTTCTAAGATGCTTTCCAAGCACCCTGCAGAGCCTCTTGCATCCAGCATTTCTTTCATCAATGTGTTTCACTGACCTAAGACCTGTTGCAAGAGGAAGGATTCTTAGGAGCTTGTTCCTATTTGCTTTGCTTGGTTGGCCTTAGATCAGGACTTTGGACAAATATTTTCCACCTCATTTTTATAATTTTAGAGAGGATGGGATGGGAACTACACACAAGGAGTGCACAGAAGTGTCTGGGTTAACTTCTCAAAAATGTTCAAATTATTTGAGTTTCATGACACTTGAAGACAAATGTATGCATGCAGTATAATTTGTTTGACCTTAAAGAAAAGGGATGTGATTTTGCTGTGTGTTAGAGTTAAAATCTTTAGGTGCCTATACCAAATCATGCCCTAAAAAGTAATCATGATGTCATAAAATTGTGTGATCCAGGTCCCCATCAGGGCTTCATAGCTTCATATGAAATCTGCACTGGGTCTGCTGGCTATGATGCAAAGATTTCATTTTGCTACTTGACTTAAAGTCCCAGCCTCTGGGGACAGGTAGCACACAAAAAATACTCTAGTTTAATTCACAAAAGAAATGTAATAAATAAAAACATTTTTAGTACTCAGAGATATTATCATAATTATTTCTAAATGGTCCTTCAAATGTTAAACTTATCTGGAGGTAAATGGAGACAAATCCATTTAATTGCATTTGAAAAGATGTTTTTTAAAATATCAGGTTCTTTTGAAGGCTTACACCTGTCTTCCAATGCTTAGGTTTCATAATAATTGGCAAAATCTGGGTAATTATCTTCAAAACATTTTAGCTTTCCAGGGAAGGCAGAATGGCTGGGGTGGAAAATGTAAACAAAGTCTAGTAAGAAGGTAGGGGGAAATGTCAACGTTCAAGCCAAGACAAGTGAAAAAAGTATCAGTTCAGAAGCATTTCCTCCATAATGGGCAAAAGTCTGGATCTATTTGATTAGTGATTATTATATTGGCATGTGCTTGACTCTATAAAAATTGACTCCACAAGGAGTGGTAGTGAATGCAGCAGTTCAGAGAGATTTTGGTCTTGTTGCAGTTATGTTCCATGTGGCCATTTATGCAGAGTAAGCCATGCCAGGCTCTGGCTGGAAGTCTTGGCCTTGCCATGCATTCACTGTGGGCACATCTGAGTAACGTGGTACCTTCAGGCACACTAAGAAGAACCTTCAACCCTTGGATAAACATCTAAAATCCACCCATTCTGCCCGGACAGCGTGCAGAAACTTTTCCAATACTCTAATTTGTTACCACCCTAATAAACACTTATTCTCTGCTCAGCAGGCAATTTTCCCCTTTCCTGGTGGGCAGGAGCCCATCCCCAGGGCTGCTCCTGCAGCTGGCTCTGGAAGCTGAGCCACTGGCAGCACCAGCAGGGAGTGGAGCCAGCAGGGCTGGGCTGCCCTCACAGGGGTTACTGCACATATGCTGGGCCATGTGCAGCAGTTTCCACTGTCTGCCACTGCTCCTGCTGATGGACTGGCTCATTTTACAAGACAAATTGCTTGGAATGCTCATGCATAAGCCAAGATGCTTATTAATAATTTGGAGGTATCTTTTCCTTGCTTGTTCTCCTTCCCAAGGGGAGCAGGCTGTGAACGCTGACGTAAAAATTGTGTTAAAACACTTATTTAAAACATGCCCAAGAGAATATACATATATATATGTGTGTGTGTATATATATATATATTTGTTTGTTTGTTCCATGTATTTCATATTTTCTTTCTTCCTGGTGTCAGGGGCAGCATTTGTGAGAGTTTGCCATTACCTTTTGCCTTGAAGCTGATACCAAACACAGCAGCAGGCATAAGATATGGCCATAAAAACTAAATTAACTTTTAACATAAAAGCATGGTCTTTATTTATTTTCTAGTTTTAATGCTTTGCAAAGGAAGGTATTTTTTAAAATATACACCAATAATTATAATATTCTTGGTTTTTTTTCCTAATTGGCACAGAATGGGTAATATAGCTAAACTATCACGCCAGAAGACTATGAATAAGAAAACAGGAGGGGGATTATTAGAATTCCATAGTTTATATTTGCTTTCCTTCTTCTAGGGCAGGAAACTGAGAGCATAATCAATTTTCTGTTGCAATCAACTTTTTTAGGAGAAACAATATTGAACTATACTTAGGAGAGAAAAATGCTGCAAACAGCCTGTTTTTATTCAGTTTGAGGGACATCATCACCTTGATCACTGCAGTGAGCTTGGAATGCTCTATCTAAAAAAGATAGATTGTAATGGGAATAGAAATGGTCCAGAGAAAGATTAAGACCATGAGAGAAGCATGGAAATGCACAATAAAAAGAATTGCCCTGAGTTATAAAGAAATTATGTAAGGATAGAAAATAAAGAAAAAATATGAAGAAGTCAAGTGCTTTCCATTGAATAAGGGCGTTCTTTGGATTTAATCTCATCTGCTGAAAGTTCTTAATCCATTGAGAAGGCATTATTGGACAGAAGATTGATGAGAATTGGAAGGAAGGAGCAGTCATTCTTTTGGTATCATATTTCATATCAGCCCTTTTGCTTCTGCACCAGCATCAGCACAGTTGTCTTCTTAGCAACTTCTCGTGCTTCAAGACCAACAGAGCAGGCAGGAACAGGTGGATGATGTTGGTCCCATGGTAGAGAGAGGAAAAGGAACAAGAATAAGTGAAATAAGGAATTCAGGAATCTTTTCTGGGGTTTGGGGAGGACTCTGTGTAGGAGCTGACCCAGTCACTGCAGGCAAACCAAACCAATGTGCAATGCTAAGGAAAAGCTCCTCACTCATCATAGAGTCACAGAGAGATTTGGGTTGGAGAGGAACTGAAAGATCATCCATTTCCAACCCCCCTGCCATGGTCAGGGACATATTCACTAAACCAAGTTCCTCAGAGCCTCAACCAACCCAGCCTTAAACACTTCCAGGGATGGGGCATCCACAGCTTCTCTGGGCAGCCTCTTCTATTGTCAGCTACTTAGCTGAAATGAATTTTTTCATTCCCTCATCAGTTGGTTTAAAAACAATGGGATTTTACATATAATTGCAAAATGTTTCTCCACTAGTGGCTCCCTTGCAGTTGGGTGCATGAAGACTGCTCTCACTCAGGTGCCATTTCCTTCCCTCAGTGCCATCTCACTCAGGACACCAGTCTCCTGCCCAGCATTGGATCTAATTATTTATTATTGGTTCTTTGCAAGTGTTGAAAGTGTTTCCATTGGCTCTGTTGCAGGGTGCCCTCTTGTGACCACTCCAAAACCAGTAATCGTGCACTGGTAACTAAAACGTGTCTTGGGGTCTTGGATTTCATCTCTTGTCTGCCTTGATTTTCAAAAGCCTGAGGTCAGGGTGATGGCCATGACTCTGACAGACTCCTCATACAGTTAGACTTCATCTCAATTGTAGATGTCACCAGACACATCTGAAATGACAGGGTGACATAAGAGGGATTGTGAAATATTGCATGCAAAGATAATTAAAACTTTACCAGAAGCTGCACACAAAGCATATCTTCTTGCTAATATACAACAGTCTCATTCAGTGTGTATTGAAATTTAAGTAATCTTCCCATAATAATAATAATGAAAAGCAAGAAAAAAACACTTTATGTTTTCTTTCTGCCCATCGTGGCCATTAACAAGTGCAATTTGGTTAGGGTCAAAGGGAAGGAGGCAAGGGAATGCACAGAGAAATTAAATAAGTGAGCTGTGGGGTCACATTTTAATGAAAATTTATTCATGGATTCCATTTTTTCCTCAGTGTCAAATGGATTATTACATTTAGGTGTAACACTTTGGATCAGGCACTCCCCTGTGTGAAGCCAAACCAGATGAGGCAGATAAGACCTGGTGCATTTGTCAGAGAAGAGGGAGGTCACTGAGGGATGCTGCCCTGGCCAGGGGCACAACCAGGGAGTGCTTGGAGCAGGGTCCCTGCATGGAACAGGCAAGCTTGGGTTACCCCCAAGCAGGAGGGGTAACTTGGGCTCTCATCTGAGCTAGCAGCTACAGTGGAAAAAGCCTTGAAAATTTTATATTCCCAGTGAAATCTCTGCCATTGTGTATTTGGGGCTGTGCACCCACCCCAGTCACTTCATGGAGCTGGGATAAGCTGATTCCTGCTACCTGTTGGCTGCACTTTTTTCCTCTTCAGTTGCATGATGTGACTGTGAAAAATATGTAGGGTGTGGATAAAAGCATCAAGGACTGTTTTCTGGGAAAATAGTTGTCTGGGCTTAAATTTCTTCTGGCCTGTGTTGAACCTGAAGTGTTTCCAGCAGGGAATCAAAGGGATGAGTGTAATCTGCTGTGTCCAGCTGTCCAGTAACCCAGGACACTTCTCCTCCTAGAACATCCAGGATTTGAAGAGCCCATGGCACAAGCACAGCTGAACAAGAGAGAAAGATGGCAGAGAATTTCTGAGGGAGATTTCTTGGCTCTGGAATACACCAAAGTCATCTCAGTGTGGTGCACTCCCCTCCTCCCCTCAGTCATTAGAAAGATAAATTGAGGGCAGCAAGCAACAAGGTGTGAGGTTTCACTGCTGTTGTTTGGGTTTTGCAGCAGCTTTGTAATCAGGATGGTTTGCCCCAGATGCAATAAAAATGGATTTAGACCAGAGAACTTCTTATTCATTTTTTCCTAATTGTAGTGTCTCTCTTTTCCCCCCTCCACATGTTATAAAAGCAGATAAAAGTTGAGAAGGGAGTAATTTGAAGTTGAAACAAGTTCTCAGTTTCTCACATGGATTTCAGCTTTTCATGCCTGTGCCACTGAGTTGTGATCTGTGCCCACAGAGTTCCCAGCCTGGGGCTCTTTGAGGAGTTCAGCCTCACAAATGAGGCAGGAGCAGAATTTTACCTGGTTTCAAATTTGAGACCCAAATTTCAAAGGTGTGCTCTGCCTGTATTTCAGGCTTGATGCTGAAATGATCTTTTTCTTTTCTTTTTCTTTTTTTTATTTTTGGCTTGAATCTTGAAAGAGTTGGAATAAGATAAAAAAGCAAAACAGACCAGCATTGCTGATTTTTATGGTTTTAAGTTTTCCCAAGACTCAGTCTTCTTCCAGCTTTTGACAAGTTAATTTACAAGCCTGCTAGAGGTGCACGTTGATGTGGGAATTTTCCTGGGCTATAACTGTGTTTTATTTTACTGGTACTACTGTAAAAGCACTATATTGGTGCACCAAGTACAACTGCTGTGAGATGATGAGCAATTAAAACCACTTTTCTTGCATAATAAAGCACATTCTATCATGTTGCACTTAATATACCAATGCAATGTGTTATACAGCATTTAGCTAAACTACAGTAAATCACCTATTTAAAGAAGTTTTTCTTTCAGCCTTGCATGTGGGGAAAAAAAATTGCTTGGAACAGTAAAAGGATAATGATCCATAATGGCTGAAAGCTAAAAATGGGATTCCAGTTGTCTCCTGGAATTAAAGGTTGTAGCAATGTTGTTAAAGGCAAGCTGTTCTCTGTCCCCTGTTGCTCCTTGTATCAGCATCACAAAGTCTAAGAAATTCTTATTTATTTCTGCCAGGCAAAGTAGCAAGGCAGAAGAAAGAGGAGTCACTGATGGGGGTAGGTGGGTTGAAACAGAGGCAGGGTGGTGGCAGGGACTGTGAAAAATTGCAAATGCCAAAGTCTACAGGAGCAGCTGTAAGACTGTCCCATCCCTAAGGAGCAGCTCACTGAGGGCAGGATGAAGCTGTGGGTGTGAAAATGGGATTTTGCTGCTATTCCCTATTCATGATCCTTGCCTCTCACTTTCTCAGTGGTCCCAGCCTGCTGCAGGCACCAGGGGACAGGGGATGGAAAACCTTCCCTGCATTTTCTCTCTGGGAGGCAGCTCAGTATCAAATCAGTCTTTGCTTCTGCCGTGGGGAGGGAATTTCAGAGTCAGTTGTTTGTTGGATACATGCTGTAAATATCAAATAGATGCACTGCAACATGTCTTGAAAGAACAACAGATCACAGTATTAAATGCATCATCACAACAGCCTTATTTCCACCAGAGTTTGTGATTGCAACTCTCTGGACCCCTGAATAGGCTTCCATTGGGGACTGATTGTGCTTTTATTTTGCATTATGATCTATGTGGTGAAGTTTTGCAGCAGTTAGTGAGTATGCACAGTCCTGGCACTTGTTCAACTTCTATTCTCAGTAGTTTTCTGAGGAGTAAATTCTACCTGCTCCAAGGGCTGTAGGTCTTGGGGACATTCCCTGACTCCTGACAGGCAGATACTGTCCTAGAAGAGTCAATAATCCTGCAGGCCTGGTAAACAAGATGTGATTTCCCCTTTCATGGAAGCAAAGTAAAATTAGTATTTCCATAAACCTGCCTATGTTCATCCTTCTCCCTGCTCACACCATATTGCAATTTATTCCTTGTATTTGGTCCTTCTTAATATTTGCTGTTTTGGGGATTTTTTCTGACAATTTCTATTTCCTATGTGAATTTACCCTTTTCTGTTGCTTTCCACTCTGCTTCCATTATGTCCAAAAGACTCAGGCTCCCTCTCTCTCAAAACCAGTCTCTGAAGACAGCAGGCTGTCCCTGAAGGTAGATGCTTCTGCTGCATCTGGCAGGATTAAGGTGTTTTTTAGGGTCTTGGCCCCTCACACAGCAACATGTTAACCACAGCTTGTGCCATTCCCTCACCTGTGACACTCAGCACATTTTTACAGGGATTTCAGAGTCCCTCCAGTTTACTTTCCCTGGGAGCCCTTCACCTGAGCTGTGGGGATGGCTGTACTGAGCATCCATGCCTGGTGGTGCTGCTGCTGGGCTGCTGTGCCCCTCGGGCTCTGCTGTGTGCCTGGGTTGAGGCTGTGGATGTTGGGAGTCCCAGCTGAGCCCCAGCCTGCCTGGGTGCTCAGCTCAGTCAGGGTGCTGTTGCCACACTATTGCAGTGTGAGCTGCCAGCCCCCCCAGTCCTGAAATCACAGGCAATCTCTGCAAGCCAGAGGGTTTCTCCTCTGTGCTGCAGGTCACCTATGGATAGTCTGGGTTTGCTTTCTGCAGCTGGACCCTTCTCTTTGGCCCTGGTGTGTGTGTGTGTGCTGGGATGAGAGCTGTGACATGCCCAAGTCACAGGGCACAGCCACTTCTTTCCCCACTCTGGTCTCCAGCCACTGCTCTGGGGCTCACCTGGCCCCTCAGAAAATTTGCTGAGATGCTAAACAAGCTGAAGATTTTTTTAAAATTTTAATTCCACTGCCTGATCCTCATGAATCTTTCCAAAGGAATATAACTGTACTACATCCTGCTGACAATACCAGTTGTCTGAAGAAACATCTGCCCTACAATTGCAATCTTCCTGCCTGTAATCTTGCTAGATGGTGAGTGCTATTCAGGTGTGTCTGATCAATATCTGCCTGGGAGGACTCCAAGAAAACTCCTGGCTGGTTCAGGTGTTGCTGTCACCTCAGTGAGGGTGGGCTCAGCCTGGCCAAGGGCTGAGTGATGCTGTGTGCAGTGCTGCAGGGCTCCTCCTGCAGTGTGCAGAGACTCATCCTTCAGATGTGAGATGAAGCACCAAAGATCTGACTGCTTGGGGTAATTAAAACCCCCACAACAACTTTTCTTTTTCTCCCACGAGGAATAACAGAAGGGTGCCAGTGGTCTCTTGGTGGCCCTGTGACATTTGCTGTGCCACTGCAGAGCTCCATCCCAGCATCCCTGCACGTGGCCTGGGGCAAAGTGACCCCTGTCCCTTGGGAGGGATGGGGGCTCATCCCACAGGACCTGCTGCTGTCTGCTGTCCTGACACAGTGTAAGATGTTTGCCAATCCTGCTGGTATCTGGAGGCTCATTTATCTGAAATGGCTTAGAACAACTTCAGGACTTAAATTTCCTTTATGCACCAATTTTCCTTAATCTTAGAGATTGAAAATGATAATTCCCTCGATGCTGGCTTTCATCAGACTGAGACTCATTCAATTATCTGTCATGTCTGTTGATCAGGACTTAAGAAGTTGATTTTTCCTCCAAATCTGTGTCTCTAAAAGACTGGAGTGGCCCTAACAGTCCTGACTCTACCTTCTCTCTTTCAATATCTCTTGCTGCTGACTTGCTGCATGTGAGCCTTTTTTGTCTACTTTTCATTCATCAGTTACTAAAATTATAGAAAATTACCATTTCATTAAAATATTTTCTAGAGCTGGATTTAATTTTTTTTGTTGTTTTTCTCATACTTTATCACTCAGTTTTGCTGTCTGCTTTCCATAACCTCTGACAAATAATGAGAGTTCCCCTCACAAGCCTGGTCTTGCCAGTCTCTCTTCTCTGTTAATGTGGACTTCAGAGAAGCTTTACTGCACTAAATTTTTGGGCACTGATGCTGTGTTCCTGTCAATGGATGTAGCTCCTTCAAATTGTTTGCACTGCCAGCACTCAAACTTACTCCTTCTAGAAGTAAAGCTGTCCCAAACCTTCTTGTGCACTGTGGTGAGCTGTTTTGTCTGGTGCCCAGTCTGTCTATGCTGTTCCTGGTGGGGTCTCAGTGACTTTAAGGGACGTGAGCTCCCTCTCACTGGGTCTGTTTTCTCTGCCTCTGCATTTTCTGACTGAATTCAAGACAGAGCAGCAGATGGGGTTTATGATTTCACCTGTTCTTGCTAGCAGGTTTTTAAGTGTCTCTCCCCAGGCCTCCCCGTTCCTCTGCACTGACTCTGCAGCCCCAAGGCTGATCCATTATTTTTGGCTGATCCAATTATTTCCATATATTTATTGTTGTTTTTTGCAATCAGTCACTTTTTTTCAAGTGTGACTATGTATCTGTGTCTACATTCATGGTCAGAAAATGTTATCTACCACCTAGACAATTTCCTGGAAGTTGAAAGAGGGGTGAGGAGTTGGAAAAGTGAACATTGCTGTAGAATCATTGAATTAGAGAGAGGCTTGGGTTGTAGGTACCTTAAGGACCACCCAGTTCCAACCCCATTGGACACCTTTCACTAGACCAGATTGCTCAGAGCTCCAACCATCCTGGCCTTGAACACCTCCAGGGATGAGGCAGATGGAAAAAATGCAAGAAAGATTGAAGAAATTGAATAAATGGCTTCATGCCTGAAAATTATAGTTTTGGGCATCATTTATACTGAACACCAGCCCCAAAGAAAGGCAGACAAAAAAAATGAGATTCAGTGATGACCTTTATCAGCTCTGGTGACAACTATAAATCAGGCTGCAAATTCTCATCAGCCTGCTGGACAGAATTCATTATAGACAGAGGCCACTGCATTGCTTTCTGGCTTTGATTGAGGTATGTCCCATTTAAATAAGTGCTCTTGCACCGGAACAAATCACACATTTCAAAACAGAAATCCAGGAATATTATTCATCTTTTGAGGACTAAGACCCAGCTAAACCTCACAGTGTTTTGTTTGGAATATAACACAGATCAAATTGTTCTTCTCTTAAGCAGACCAATTTTTTGTTCATTAACTTAGGCAGTGGTACTGAATATAATGGCAAGATTTACAGCCCTAACAAATCAGCACTACTTCATTTATTCTTTTTTTATGTATTCTAAACACACATGTGTTGGATTAGCACCTGATTTTAAACGTGTTATGGTTGAACAAATAATGGGAAAGTCTGTTATCTCCTACTTCCAACCATGGAACTACTTTTATGTAATCTTGAAGTTTCATAGTTTATTAAAATGTTATGGGGTTTTCTGGAGCATAAGGAGCAATAAAATTTGGTAGCAATGTCATTATGGGCAGTAATATGACTTCCATCAGTTCCTGCAATGTTCAAGAAACAGCTTCACAGACTCATTAGATTTATAAGCTACTTTACATACGTTCTGAACTTGGAGCTGAATTTCATTGCTTTTTTTGTTTTTTTCTTTCTGTAATTAGGAAATAACCTGAAAGCCTTACAATTATCCAAATGTTTTGCTGGCCATATAAAACATGCTTTTTGTGTCTGGAACTTATTGTGTGATTGGAAAACATTCTGTGTTGTTGACGGAGGGTGATTGTTAAAGCAGTAATATTTTTCAGCATGTCTGATGATTAGGTGATAGTCTGTCTCTCAGTTTAGTTTTTCCTGATATTTCTGGAATGGCTGAAATATTTTTGGAAAATAAAAATTTAGACTGCATACTTTCCTCTTATAACAAATAACGCTTCAGACTTTATGGCCTGAGTATATAAAGACCAGGTGTTTACAAAGCATCAAATCTTTTATTGCCTTACTTCCTAAATTGTTGGCATAAACACTTTTCTTAAGGATTTGGACACAGAAGCTGGAAGTTAGAGGTATAAATAAATTGCTGCTGGATCAGACCCCAGGGATTGTGTCTTCTGGCCTGTGGCCCAGGACGAGGGCAAATACTTCGGGAAGATTCTAAAAGGAAGGCAAATTTCTCAAGTTGAGGGTTCAGGATATTCCTTTAGTCCTTCACAATGGCTGATTCATGGGCTTCCTGAAAAGCATTCCCCTTCAAGACATATAATCCTTGATGGATTTTTCTTCCATTTTTCTAATTGTAGTTTGGATCCACCTGCAGCCCTGGCACCTGCTCTGCTCTGGGATTGTGATTTCCACAGTTTGTTTGCCTTCAGCATGAAGAAATAATCTCTTGTATTTCTTTGAACCTGACACTGACTGGTTGTCATCTGGTGCCTTCCAGTATTTATTTTGGAACAGGCAGGGAATAAGCATCCCTTATTTATCTTCTCCATACTGCTTATGACTTTTTTTTGACTTCTGTCCTAGCTCTGTTCAATCAGTTCTTTCTCATGTTTAAGTTTCTTAGTTTGTTCAGTCATAAATTGTATGAAGGAATACTTTAAAGATAAATGCAAGTCTATCTAATTCAGATCCTTTTTTTTTATGTATCCAAGATAGAAGTTGCTGATAAAATTTATTCCATAATTAAAAAAAAAAGGTTATACTTTGAGAATTTTGCCTGCAAGTCTGAAGGGCTGCTGCTCTGATTTGGACTCTGAGAATCTTAAAGTGTCTAAAATCTTGTGGTTTTGAGAGGATCAACTGTGTTGCAGCTACCATTTGCTCTTACAGAATCTGATTCATTCCAATCTCAGAGAAGATTTCTTCTTCTTCCACTTATGTGTAAATCTGTGATATGGAGGAGGAGATTTTTTTATTGACAGCAATAAGTAGAGTGTAGAAGCTTTTCACCTGCCCCTTTATAAAGCTGGTTAGTGACTGTGATGAGGATTAGTTACAGTGAGCTGGGTTTGTGCTTTTATGTACCCTAGAGTATTTAAACTCATTCCAGGGCAGCCCATGGATAATGTTAAACCATCCACATGTCCCTAGCCCTTGTTGCATGATGGTAACACTCCTGGGGTAGGTGATGAGGAATTGTTTCCCTAACTGAAACTGGAAGCAGAGGTTTGGTAGGATCCATCAGTTCTCAGTCTCAGTTCAGCCAAGTTGCAAAACAAACATCACCCTAGTCCTGTGCCAAGAAAAACTGCTGATTCCTTTTAACAGCAGCGTGCTTGGGACCCTTGTTTTGTGTTTTATCTGCAGGGCAGTGCACGTAAGCACTGATCAGACTTGAACTTCAGTTTATGACGTGCCTTTATTGTTGTGATGTTTTTTATCCTGAACTTTTGACCTGCTACCTAACCCTCGTTTGGAATCCCTTTCACATGTCTGCCCTAGCCTTTCTGTCAGGCAGATTGTGTGCTTTGAGAGCTGGACACTGTCTCCAGCATTTTTGTCCACTTGTCCACTTGTCTTGAGAGAGCTGGAGTAGTCTCAAAGTGCACAGAGACAAGCTGCTTTGCCTTGTTCCATGTGAAAATGGTGATTTCTCTGCACGTTTCTCCTTCTGGTATAAGTCTGCAGAACAAATGTCAGAGCTGGAGCACAATATTAGGTTCCAGAATCTGCTTTATTAGAGGGTCATTTGCCTTTCACTTTCAGAGACTTTCCAGGCTTATTAAACTCCTACAGAGACTGTGGAATTCAGAAACCTTTAATCATAAGGAATGGGGTTTTTTGACCTTGTTTTCTACACTAACTATAAAGCCAGCTGTGTATGTGCATTCAAAACGGGTCACTCTTGCATTTATCTAAGGGAAAGCGTGGCACAACAAACATGTGACAAACACTGACCATGTCATTTTATGGCTGTCCTCAAAGTCACTTTTAGCAATGGCTGTGTTAAAAAATGATCTCTGCTCTTCAGAAAGAAGTTCCCAGCAGTACTTTTGGTTTAAGTCCATAATTAGGTTGTTCCACACAAACAGACAATTTCAGATTTCCTTAATGACCTTTTGTTTTCCTCCTTGCAGATAATGAATTCATTTATAGAAACCAGAATGGCACAGTGATTCTGAGGAATGTCGAAACCAACAGTTCAACAATATTAATAGAAAACAAAAAAATTGTAAGTATTTTCTATGACAAGTAGCTGAATTTCATAGCTCTCTTGCAGTTGGATCAGTAAAGCAGAAAATGACTTGAGTTTCAACTTCATGTATTGTCAAGGAGAGGCAATTCACTGGTAATACAATGGGCTATGCAGTGATGGATAATGTGAGATTGAACTCCAGCTTTTGTTATTATTCTGCAAGCTCAGTTCCTCTCATGCTTCTGGAAAGTATCATATAGAGATTTGCAGCTAGTCTTGCATATCATATGTAATTGAAAGATGCATAATTCTCATCTCTGCATGCTTAATAAAAAGGACAATTGATATCATTTACTGACTGTTGTCATTCTCTACATTCCTCCACTCAAATACTTATTTTTAATTTGTGCATTTGCTGATTTTTCTTGTCTAATGGTTGAAATGTTACTTCAGTGTTTTTTATAAGTAGTGTTGAGGAATAGGAGTGGAGTTGTATCTGAGAGAAATCCTAAGAAATTGTTGTGGGAAGAAGTTAGTAGGTGACTATTAAAATGAATGCAAAGAAAACAAAGTCACATCTGATACAGAGTATTGCTTATAGTGACAGAAGTGTTTTGCAGCATTGTTTTTTGTAGCAGATAAAACCAGCATTGTGGCAGAAGTTCATACATCAATAGTATTAATTATTTTTTAATGAGACAAAGAATTTATCACTGAATTCTTATGGCAGGGCCCAAACTTAAACTTCACATACTGCATTTAACCTTCTTGCTGTGTCACATAAGCAATCCTCTTTTACCAAAGTTTAACCCCTTTCTTTCCAATTCTAAGGGCATGGGCTGGCTTCCTTTAATGTCAAGGTCTGATGGAGTCAAATTACTTCCATTTGGCCTCCGTTTATTCCACTGGTTTTTAATTTTTGCCATTTGTAAGAAAAGCACAGTGCTACAAGATAATCCTACATTTTCATGCCATTTCCACCCTACTGCCTGTTCTACCTTTGTTCCTCTGCCCTCTCAATAAATACATCTGCAGGTCACCTCCACGTTAACCCAGTGCAAGGGCTGTCATTACACTTTACTCAGACATATTTTCTTTTTCCTCTTCCTTCCCAGCCCTGGGGCAGAAAACTTTCGCCTGTCCCCTCTGTTTCTGGCTGTCCCCTGGGCTCCCCCCACAGCAAATCCATCCTCACTGGCCTTGGGGAGGACCCTCCCCAGTGGGATGCTCTGTCTTCCCCAATTCCCCTTCCAATTTTGCTCTGTGGGACTCTCTCAAGGACTTAACATCTCATTTGTTAGGTGAGAGGGTGAGATTTAAAAGGCAGTGGATGAGTGATGTGTTAGTGGCACCTCTCTTTGACCTTGGTGCCATCTGTGCCAGAAATGCATTATATTGAAACATATTGGGAAGGAGAAACAGCTTCACTACACAAATGAAAAGTGGAGCTGGAAAAAGGTAATTCCTGGCAAGTCTGACATACCCTGGCATTTCTTCTTGTTAGCAAGATTTACAGTGCTGACTTTTGCAGAACCCAGGTCAGGGTGCACTGGATCATTTCAGCATCCCAAAGACTTCTAACTGGGGAAAACAGAATAGTTTTCCTCTGGGTTGTCTTAATTAGGGGCTGTAGTGGTGTCTCTATTACTAATTTGCTCCAGAAGCTATTTACAGTTTTTGATCTCCTGCACTGGCCAGTGAATACAGATAATGAGAGGGAATTAATAAATTACCATTTATCAGAGTTTTCTACCAACCACTGCCTACATCTGCCACCTCACCAGCCACTATGCAGTAAGATTGTAAGGAAAATTCTGTGTTTTTTTATACAGCTGCCTGCTCTGAGTCACAATGCATTTATTCTTTCTCTTATGGGTGCCCACGTAGCATTTCTGGTGTTTGGAAAAAAAGATACTATTTTTCAAGACACTTAATTCTGGCAGTATTCTTCATCCTGAGAGAGATGACCATAACAATTAGTTCTAGGTGTTATTAGCTTGAAACCTGAAGCACATTTGTTTCAAAACTGTATTTCTTTCCCAGGTCTCCTTAAAGGCTATCCGGTATGAAGTGTCACCTGACCGGGAATATGCTCTATTTGCCTTTGATGTTGAACCTGTAAGTAAACTGATTTGATTTCAAAATACACAGCCAGTGGAAAACTTTTTTTTTTTTCCCACTTTTATGCCAGCAAGATGATATTTTAAATTAATTGCTTCCTATGAAACAAAGCAAGAAACCTCCCACTTAGCAATTCTGAGAGCGTGTCACACTGCCATCTAGTAGAGGAGAAAGGTATAAATTAGACCACAGAGGAAACACTGTCATTGCCAGGATTTTATAGCCTTTGGGAGAGGGATTGTAAGGACATGTCTTTGCTACTAGGATTTCTATTCCTCTTCTGTGATTTTTTTTTTCCACGGTGCCTTTTTCTGTCACCCTATAAATTTCTTCCCCAGAACAAAAAGCTACTGTCAGTGTGTCCCACAACTGAAATAATACATTAATTATGGTGTCACCATTCCCAGTGCTGCAGTTAGGCTTGAGCTATCACTTTCATTATAAATCCTTTTCTTCAGAGGGTTAGGTATAAATCATTTGTAAAAAATCACCATTAGGTTGCTACTAAGTTCTGGATTACAGCAAATTTTTTATCAAACTTCAAAATGGAAAAGTGTAATGAGTCATTTTTAAATGATGACCAAAGAATCAAACATGGGGGAAGCAATTCTTCTGCATGAATAATATTTTTGTCTCTCTCAATTCTGCTGGTATAAGGCCTGAAATGTTTGAGTGATAGCTATGCTGTATTACTTGGATGAATTATAAGCCCTATATATTTTGTTTCCATAGTCTAGAATACCACAAATTCTTCAAAATGAAAATAATTAATTCTCTGAAAGCTGTAATTGTTTTTTTTATAATGTAAATAACATTTCAGCTGCTAACCAAAGGAAATTTGTGGGTCCTTTAGGTAGTGGAGGTTGTAGCTCTGCTGCTCATCTGATTTGTCTGCTATCATCTTTGGAGTTATTCCTGACTTGGTGCTATGAAAGTCAGAAGAAGCATGCCTGGTTTTAGAAGAAGGGAAAATAAAACTGTATCAGAAACTTTAGGAGTAATTCATAATGATTTTTCATGGGAAATTACTGGTGGTGTGACTTCACTCACCTGAAGCTTAGCTGAGCTCTAGACAGAGGTGGATGGGGAAGTGTTATTTCTAAACATGGGAAAGACAGCCTAAGGGTCACTGAGCAAGCAAAGCCTTTCTCTCAAATTTCCCTGCCTTGTGAGCCAGAGATGTTTTGTAAAATTCATCTCTTTTAGTGGAAATCAGCCTTTGTCTGTGGAAGCCCTGTGCCAACTCTACTCAGATGCACTGTGCAAGCTGGAAGAGCCCTGAGGAGAGAAGGCTTCCTCAGTTCCTCTGAGAATGACAGAAAAAAATGCCTCTAATGACAAAATAAAACAAAAAAACTCAAAAAAAAAAAGAGAGAAAAAGTTTAATTTCTGAAAAACAGTAAGGAGAATTTTTTTTTTTATTCTCAACCTTTGTGCACTGAAAGGACTGCCCACTCTGAAGATCTGAAAGAAGCAGAGTTAAGGGGGCTTTTACAGCCTAGACTTTGTGTTCAGTCTGTGGAAGAGTGCTTGATGTGGGCAGTGTGGCAGGAGGGGCATGGGAATGGAGAGGGATGGGCTGGATGGGCTGGATGTGCTTCCTCTGCATCCTCCTCTCTCCATGTCAGTGCTTGCAGACCTGTGGGCTTGAGGTACAGGCAAAACACTGAGTTTGTGGTTCTCAAGATGCCTGTCTGGAGAAGAGAGAGCAGCACACAGCCAGGTGCTCCCTGCATCACACCACTTCTTCTTCTAGAAAGGAAAACCCAGGGTGGAAAGCTGAGAACATGACCTTTGGGAACATTTCAGGATGTGGCTCTCACTGTAGGAGACCATTGCAAATTGTTCAGGTATTCATTTATGGCAAGAGTTCCTGAGGCAAAATAAAACAAAACAAATTCCCTTCTTTTATTCCTTTAAGATCCATGTTTATGGAGAAAAGAAATTTTGTTGGGTTTGGTTTGTTTTGTTTTGGGGTTTGTTTTGTTCTGTTTTGAAGCATGCTAATATAGGGGTAGTTGGGTTCAGTCTTGGTTATTGCAGCCTTAAGCAATGATGGGTGGCTCTGTGTATTAAAATGGCAATAACTGTTAAATTACTTCTTCAGCTTTCTTTTCCCTTGGTATGCAGACTGTGGCAACAAATAATTGCATGTTAGTTAGCTCTTCACATTTTCTGCATTTCAAACTGTATTCTTGGACAAAATTCAAATTATGCTGTTTTCTGCAACACAAGAAATTGATTAGCAAAGCCTTGGGCAGTTGTCCTTGTTGCAAAGTCAAAAGGAAATTTCAGGAGATGTATTGGCAGAGGACATGTCTTTAAAGTTTAATTCTACAATTTCCAAAAAGGAGCTTTTTGGAATTATTGAGTACTTATTTTGTAGCCATCAGAAGTTGTTTCTTTTTTTTGGCATATGAAAGTGTGATGTGCTGCCTTTTAATTGTTTGTGAGTATAGGTATTTTCATCATTTTTTTCACACAGAACAGTTTTGCTGCTTTAAAATATGTGTATAATATTTTAATATGCATAGTATGTATTAATCATTTGTCTGAATTCTAAAATGAATGGATTCAGCCTCTATGTTTAATACCAGCCAGGAATAAACATCAAAATAGAAAAGCACAATGTGTCACTCCAATGAAGCGGAATATTTTTAAGAAAAGTGCCACAAAGTCATTTCCTTCCAGTAATAGCTGCTTCTGTATTTTCCTATTTATTTGCACAGAAGCATCTCTGCTCAGTGTTGGTCTGGGTGACAGCACTGACACCCACACTGGAATAACACAGCTCTGAACTGCCAGACACCTCTTTTGCAAAGATACTGAGGCAGCTAATGTGTGTTTTCCTGTTGTATCACTCCATCATTTTAAAGGATAATGAATTAAAGCATGTTCCTTAAAATAAATTTCTCCCAGGAAGCTCGGCAGACAGCTGTGAGGCTGCTGTGGGTACATTGTGGCTAGTCTGGCTGTCAGGTTTCATTGCAAATGCTTTTTTTGCAGTGCTTATATTTACAGAAGTTTAATCTTTCAGGCAGCAATATTCTAGGTAAGCCTTGTGCTAATAGGGAGCTTTTCTAACCTTGGACACAGAAGATTTGTTCTTTTTCTGGAAAGGTCACAGCAAAGGCATCAGGCTTCTTTGTCTTAAAATACTCCCACAGTTTTTCTGCTGTTTATTTTTAGTTTCTTTACACCAAAACAAGGTGCAAGGTGAGGCTGAAACAGCAGAGTGAAATTTCAGGAAAGCACTGTGGAATAAACACCTCCATAGAGAAACTTGGATTTCAAATCATCCTTCACCAAAACAAGTGTGTGGGGTTCTGAGATGGGGTTTAATGACCCCAAAACATGTATGTGAATGGGGTTTGGGCACAGCAGCCCAGCACAAGGGGTGCAGAGGCTCCCAGCTCCCTGCTGCTCCCAGACCAAGGACACTCGCCCAGCTCGTGGCTCCACCAGCACTGATGGGCAAGCTCTGGCTCCCCATGTGCCTCCTGGGGACACACATGGATTTTTGGGCTGGAACCACCTCTGTGGGTATCCCTGGTCTCCAAAAGGGGTCTCCTAAATAGCCAAGTGACAAAGCAACTCTTAAAAACCTCATGGCACTTCTGTGATTGAGGTAAGAGTAAAGATTAGTAACTAAAGCTTGTGCAGCTTTCTCCACAGCTACCAGTGGAGTTTGTGTAATGGAATAAAAGAAAGAGGAAATATGTGAGAAGAAAACTTATTTTCTGGAGTGACATAGTGAGATAATAAATAGTGAATATTTAATTGCCTTTATTAGTAATCAGTGTTGTCATCATGATGTTTTGTCATCATTAAAGCTGCCAAGATTCTTCTTAAAACTTTTGCTCTTTGTCTGCAGTTTCACCAGCCCATTACTGGCTGTTTGTGTTTGTGATTTTGTTTGTGCCAGTTAAGGGCAATTACATTTAGAAATCCTGGCTGATTAGCATGAACCAAACTCCAAAGGCTTCTGAACAAAGTTAGGGCTCAGAGGCTTTTGCAGCTGATACAACAGATGCTATTACCTATTTTGCAGTAAAATAAATGCTCTTTTTTATTTCCAAAAGCTGGAAAGAATGAATCATTGTTGTAATTAGAACACACATTATTATTATTTTTTAGCCTAGTTCATGTGGTGAGTTCAGCATTTCTGTTCTCCCTGCCTGTATCTCTAACACGAGTGGTGGGAACAAAGGGAGCTCAGAAAGACCCATACCAAATCTTAGACTTGGTATTTTGAGTGTAAATGAAGTAAAAAAGCATTATTTATAGAAAGCAATATATTACTAATGTTGTTGTTGCTATTTTTTATTATTTCTCCAAGTCTGGTTATTATTATGTGGAATGAATAGGTTTTGGGCTTATGGTCCAATTACAACCTCATACTAATTTAATTAGTTGTGTAAAATTTAAAATAACATAATGCTTGTTATTTCCAAAACACTAATGGGTATAAATATTAATGAATCCTCACAACATCCTTTTGAGCTAGGTGATAAACATTATTATGATAAATATACCTCTGAAAATTGAACACTGTCATAACTATCATCAGTAATACTGCTCAGACTGTAGTCATTATATTTATTGCTTAATTGAAATGGATTTTCCAGTTCTAGAAATAGGCTTACATAAATCTGTTTTCTTTCTATGGCAATAAATATATTTCAAATTTATTTTTTTTTCATTCTCACCTAATGTTGCTTTCAGGAACACTGAAAATGTTTAGTGATTTCCTGATAAAGTGAGCACAGATAGAATATTTCTGTCATAAAATAATGCTATATGTTTTATTGATTGTTGTTTAATTTTTGGCATTTGTTGTAAATTATTAGTTTTTGAGGGAGCCATTTTGAGGTAAAAAGCTAATGTTTATGGTTTTTCATATCCTCTTTTTAATGTATATACAGTTTTGAATCATTGTTCTTCATAAATCAGAAGGACTCCCCTATTGGAAAGCTACACAATATAAGGGCATTGTTCACTTATATCAAAAGCTGGTGGCTAAAATTAATTTTTCCAACATTTTCAAGCCTAGAGCACTGTAACTTCATATACTTGTGAGAAACAGTTATTGTAATTAGGCCAAATAATGGATTAGGATAAAGAACTTACTAAATAAAAAAGAAGAAAAGGACTCAATTCAAATACTGTTTGTATTAGGTAAAATATTTCTGTTATTACGTCTGTGCATATATGTATCTTCAAGCAGACTATCTTCTCTTTTCTCAGTTCACCAACTGTATGTATGTAGTTGTGAATGAAGAATGAGCTGTATGACTGTAGTCATTCAGTGCTTTTTTTAATGAGTAAAGTTATTAATTAATTAATTCAGGAAAGCAACATATTCAATTACTTCCCATAGAATAAATATTCTTAATACCATTCAGCTAATCTTCAAGATTTCAATAAAATGCTCACAGCTTCTGAAAATGGCAGCATTTTTAATGTGTGTGCCTGTGTGGGCTTTCAGTGAAGTTGTTCTGGGGCTTTAGGGCTGAAGGTGGGGACCACTTTTCTTTCTCCTTCTTCTTACAGATCCTGTTTTGAGTGATATTATTTTAACAGCCAAGATCAGTAGTGTGGATAACCTTGTTTGATAAGTGCTGTTTAACCCCTTTGTGGTAGCACAGCAGTGCTCCAGCTGCATGCACACAACTAAAGCTGAGGCCTGTGTGTCCAGAAGTGTTGCATTAACAAGAATGTGCTAAGGGTATAGGAGAGGTTAATTTTGTAGGTGATAGTTTACTTTGCATTTGAAGCTGAAGCAGCAGCTTTTGTTTGACAACACTTAAAGGCAATATTTTCTTTTAAAAGGAGATTGTTGTGGTAATTTTTAATTATGAATCAGGTCTTGCTGAAAGACAGCCTATCTTTTCCAATCTCAAACTCGCTATGAACAAATTCCCTCATCTGCTGTTTTCAACAAGAAAGACAAAACAGAATTTTCAAAGGCATCAGAGAAGGTTGACTCATAAACATTTCCACCCTCCCATTTGCTATTTCTGTCCAACCTGAGGGAGTCTATCTAAGCCAGGAGATCAGCTCTTCATGGTCACCTTTCATTGAATAAACCAAAGCTGCTCATAGATGAAACCCCAGCAGCTGGGAGGTTTTCCTACCAGTGAATCTCAGCACAGGCAGAAATAGCAATAACTCTGTCAGACATACCAACATGCTGTCCTGTGTTGGTATCAGTAATTGTGTCAGGCTAATTAATATTTGATATCTGCAGTAGCACAGAGAGAGAGGGAAGTTTGCCACACAACTCTCGAGGGATTCATGGGTTTTCAAAACTCTATTACAGAGCTGTGCAAGCATTCCCTTCTCAGGTGTCCTCAGTCGTGCCTTCAGCAGCAGGGCCCTTCTGATGCCAAATATTCCTGCCTGCACATGCTTACAAAATTAAAAGTTCTTACCATAGGAGGGTGGATACCCGCTTTAATTGAGTAAACATGTTATCAAATGGTAAGAGTATTTGTTCTTCCTGCTCAGCAGTCAACACTCCACCAATTTCTGTCCCGTTGTTTGTTTAAAATAGAAATTTTTGGACACTGTTACAGATGAGTGGAACAATAATTACTGACAAGTTTAATCCCAGAGTTTTCTTCTGAGGCAGAAACTACAGAAACTAATTTCATGTTGCTAAATTTCAGGGCCAATTTTGGACTAACACAGGGGAAGGAAACAGGTCAAACCTATTCTTTATTTGGTTTGGAAGACCCTCATGGTTCATTTGAAATCCTGACAAAGTTCCAGCAGAAACTGTGCTCCTCTATGTAGCCTGAATGTTCTTTGCTTTTGACAGCAATTCTGCTTTGGAACAGCTTGATTCGATGACAAAAAAAATAGTTTAAACAAGAAGATAGAGGGGAGTTAGGAACAAAACAAATATACTGTAGGGACATTTTGGGAGTTAGGATCCTTGAGCCATGGGGCAATGGGTTCTTATTTAAAATTAAGGGGCTGTCATTGTAACTCAGTCGAAACTGGGATAAAAAAGGAAGTGGAATGAAAAGACACATCTCAAGTCTGCATACTTTGTCTTTGTTTTCCACTCTTAATAAAAGGGAAAGGACAGGTACTGAGTGTCAGCAAGGAGGAATGGCTGGGTGGGGGCTCCTTGTGTCTATTATCCATGGAAAATATGTTTGCAACCATAAAATGCAAAGAATGGGCACTCTCCTCATCTTCAGCAGGTATTTTTGGAGTGAGATCATCTCAACATTGAAGGAACCTGGTTTAGTAGAAGGTGTTCCTGCCCACAGCAGAGAGGTTGGAGCTGGATGAGCTCCAAACCCAAACCATTCTATGATTTAGCATTGGCAGCCACTATGGTGACTTAGGACCTGCAGCTCTTTAATGGCCCAACAATAAAACCACATTGGATACCAGATCTTTAGCTCTGTTGGTGCTGGGGGATGTTTCCAGGGGGAAGTCTCTGCTTCTGAAATGATGGTCTGGGTGCATTCATAAAACACAGCATGTGTTTACCTGAGCTGGGAAGCAAAGCTCAGCACAGCCTGCAGTCCTCCATCCCAACACTCCAGTTTTTCTGGTTCCTGCTCCCAACATAGAAATGGTTTTGGTAAAACTGCACCAAACCTCAATTTCTTACCAAGTCTCCATTCTTTCCACTCCAGGGACTGCTTAGTCTGATCATTGCAACAAAATACTCTGCATGAAATGCAGAGCATTAAAAGCTTGAAATGCAGAGTGTTAAAAATTGAGTCTGCTGACTTCAGTTTTCCTATTAAAACAATGCTTTCCTATTAAAAAAAATGGCTTAAACCCTTGCTGTTCTCCTAATAATGCAGATAAATTGAATTAGAACTAAACCCAAAGCCTCCTGAATTGAGCTGGGAGACTTCAACAGAAATTGCACAAACATGACTGGGTGCAAAATTGTTTTTCAGACTAAGTTGGACAGCCTTGCTTATGTATCAAAGGCCAATAAATTGTACCCTGCATTTATTCACAGGCACAGATACACATCAGTAAACTGAAAAGCAAATCCACAGTTCCAGGGAAGACTAGAGGAGCATCAAAACTCAGAAATAATTAGCCTGTCATGCAAAAGTACATAGGTGTGTTGTGTATCTGCATCAGCTATTGGCAGTCTTCCTCTGTAAATATTTTCTTTAGTAAATGAGATTTTCATCAAGCAGGGAAGAAAAATAAAAAAGCCTCAAGGCAAAACACTGATACAAAAATAATCAATTTTTCTTAGCTTGCATAAGGTTATATTTCTCATTCTGCTTCCTTTTCTGAAGGAAAGGAAGCAGAATGAGAAATATAAGATGTATAGATGAGCTAACTCGAACAAACTGGTAGAGATTAATGTCCTAATAAGATTCACAAAATGTCTTCAAAATAAATTGCAATTTGTTTTTTAATAAAGCCTTCATTAGACAATGTACAAGGTTTCCTAGATAGTAAAATTCAGATGGACATCAGTAAAATATTCACAGTTTTCTTTCTCGCACTTGTATGGGAATCTATCTTGGTGAAACTTGGGGTAACTTTGCTTTACAAGGAATGAAATAAATACCAGTATGAAAATTATTGGAAAAAAAATAATCTAACAAATACTAGATTCTTTGCAACATAGAGAAACTTCAGAATTACATTAGAGATGAGCTCCTGCTTTTTAGCATAAATTTGCTTCCTAAGTTTTTAGGGACAATGAACATCCTGGTTTGTGCTGGATGGTAATAAGTATAGGTGGTTATTTTAACATGTTAAGGAAAGAAATATATTAGGAGTAGCATACAAAATGAGAAAACAACAGTGAGTTTTAAAGCTTCAGAAAACAAAACTAGAAAGAATTTAATTCAGTGTCTCTGCAGAAACATATGAAGCAGTCTATAATCTAATTTTTCTGATTTCCAGTCATTTTAATTTTTAGATCACTGAAATAGCAAAAAAATATATATTTAGTGCCCTCTTCTGGAAAAACAGCTCTTGCTATGCAGGGCACCCAATGAAGTTTCTGTACTCAGAAATGCAAATCTTCTGACGTAAATGTTCTCCTCTTTAGCCAAGTTACATGCCTAAATCCAAGGAGTGTGTGGCTCTCTGTATTTACCCTGAGCAAGTGCCTTTTATCTCTTTAACTGCCTGCAGAACTCTGCTTTTACCAGCTTGATGTTAAAACCAATAATTAAATTTCCTCCTTGGGCAGCTAATGACCCAGATTTGAAAATGGAATCTTCTATTCTTTTTTCTTCTATTCTCTGCTCAAAAGAAGCTCTTTCTTGAAAAGGGAGAGGAATCATAGGGCTTTAGTCATGTCTTTAAATGCATGAGTCCTCATATTTTTGCATGCAGGAGTGGAAGAGTGATGCTGCTGCTGGCAGAGCTGTGAAGGGTTCTGCAGCAGGCAAGGAGCAGGGCAGGTTCTGG